>CAJNOP010000451.1:116986-127948 GCA_905250075.1 Rotaria sp. Silwood1
CCGATACCCACATACACCCTCACATCCACACCAATATCCATATCGGCACCCCATACCCAAACCTACACCCTACTTTATATAGTTTTCATAGAACTAAAACGATCTTTGAGGGTGTTGGTGTCTAGGTGTGGATTAAGATGTGGATGAATTTCGTTGTCACTCTTACACACTCACACCATTTTCATACGCTGATGAATTCTAAGATATCACATAGAGTAACGTATCTTCATGAGACACTTTATGTACAAAATGTAATAATGTTAGTTTTCTTCTTTATTTAAAAGTAATAAAAATTTTACAATGCAACAATTCATTAGCAATCCAATTTACCACCATAAAAATGCATTGTCATTGTGTATATCACGTTTTATTCTCGCTAAATAGACATCGAACAATTTCTCTAACACAATAAAGTTCTTCAATGTAACGAATTTTTCATCAGACATATTTTTGATACACAATGATAATAAATTCTTTGTAATGTAATTACTTTTTTGAGAATAAAAATGATAAAACTAGTTTAAGATTATCATTCGGAATTCCTATTGTCAAATATTGTAATCGAGGACATAAATTAACAAAAAATTTTGTTATTTCCAATGTACATTCAAACATAATAGTAATTTCTTTAATATTATTTGTGTTGGATAATAATTGCAATGCTTCACTATTTTCAATTGATACTAAATCTGAATACTTAAGTGGCACACAATCAATTTTGAATGTATGAATATTAGATGATAAAAGTAAGAATTGAATTATTTCTACAAAATTATTAGGGTAAATAGAAATGACTAATTTACTAAGTTGTTTCAATGGAATAATAGTAACAAAACTGGTAAAGAGAAAGTCTTGATATTGTTTTTCATAAACATGAAATAGTAAGCTCAGTAACATTTGGAAAGTAATATCTACAATTATCTCTTTTGGCTGTTGAATTTCAATACACTGAACTGAATTAATGTGACATTTTGAACGAAATGAATAGTTTCTCACGAATTTTGTATCATAAATTGAGTAAGATTCTCTTCTATAAATTAGAAATTAAAGTATTTAAACAAACAATCTTATTTGTATCTGGATGGATTTATTGAAATAAAACGATCATGTAAGTCGCTATAAATTTGATATTCAAAAAATCATCCTCGTTCAAACCAAAATCGAGACTGAAATCAATCGATAAGACAAGTAAAGTGGAAATAATGCAAAATTAAAGCGAATTTCTTTTTTTCGCATTTTAATACATGGTTAGGCAGATTTCGTCGAGTTGAGTAAAATTACATATATAGATAAATTTTTTTGAAAGGCTTATGATGACAATAATTCATTTTTTTCGAGAAAGCTGTCTAGTTGTTTGCTTCTCAAGCTATAGCTGAGTTTTATATACCATTTGCACCGCTAGATAATAGGCTTCAAAAGTATAACTTTGGCTTTTCGAAATATTGATATTTTGGAACAGAATACCATTTAACTTTGCCTCAGAACCCAGAAGCATGAAATTCTCTCAGTAATTCGAGGTATCCTCTGTCTAAAAACGGTAATTTAAAAACAATTGGTAGTTTCGGAATCAGCACAAGAAACTGCATCATCTAACATTTCAAGTGTTTTCTCGATTTTAATTTTGTCATGAAAATTCAGACCTTTTTTTAAGATTACAATTTGTCAAAAAATCAAAGGATTCACAAGTGAAAGGAAATTACCCTGATCGATGCAGTTTTTTGTGCTGATTTCGAATCTATCTTTTTTTCCGAAAATGAGTGTGTGTGTGGATGTTGTTCATGAGAATAACCAGAACGACACAGAGAGCCACATTTACGCCAGATCCATACGTAGACCTACACCCTCACTGATCCCAGACCCATACGAAGACTCGCATCCGCACTCACACTTCACACTCTACACCCAGACTTGAAGAATCTTTCAGAATCATGAATCTCAAGGATCCTGTCAGGTTTGATTCGGAATTCAATTTTGGATTTGTTCAGATACTTGCTCAAATTTTTTTCTCAAGTGAGCTTGTAGAATCCTCCTAAGATTCACTGTTAATCCTATCCAGAAACCATGACGAACATTATAAAGAGGATTCCATCAAGATTTTATCAGGATTGAATCAAGATTCATTCTAGATCTTAATATCACGATGCTGCCAAAAGTTATAGTTATATTCGAAGGTGTGGCTGTGTGTATGATTGTGTGTATGGCTGTGGGTGTGGCTGTGGGTGTGAGGTGTGGATGTGAGATGTTAGTGTGGGTCTGAGGTGTGGGTGTTGACAGCGAAAGGTGAATACCCACACCGGCACCCACACCAATATCCACACCCGCATCCACTCACACCTACGTCTACACGCACTCACAACCCATATCCACACCCACACCCACACCCACACACCCACACATCCCACACCCACACCACACTCACCCAGACACCCAGATCCGCACACACTCACATCCTCGAGCTCATGCTTCTTTTCTGAGCATTATAGTATAGAGTGATATTTCTTTCCACAACAGTGTAATTTTGAAAAATACCAACGACCAAAAATTATGGATTCTAGAGTCAAAAACGGATATAAAAATTTTCAACATGGCTGATGCTCTAAAGGTTCAAGTCATTTTTGTCTAAATTTGATTTATGCAGTCCGTAGTATTAGACAAATGCAGACTGTTGCAGTTTGAAAATACTTATACTTAGAGACATTTGATTTTTGGCTTTTACTTCGTTTCAGATTCGCCCTGAAAAGTAAGATTTCGTAGAAAATGCATAGTTCAAACAGTGCTATTTTTGACACGAAAAAGTGATGGAATTAAAATTGGTAACGGAAAAAGTCTAGGTAATAACTATTGCTTATCAAAAAGCATTCTTCCAGTTCAATTCAGGATTTGCTCTTCGAATCCATAATTTATCGAGTGACTTGAACTTTTGGATTAAAAAATCTTGTTTGTCCATTAATAAATCATGGTTTTGATCATTCTAACCAATCACCACATTCATACGCAGTTTTTATTAGAACTATCCGAATGTGTTGTACATGCCACAAGATTATTTTGACGAATATTTGAAACGACACAGTACACTATCTGCAACACAATTTCATTTAGTGTCGATATGAGTATCTTAATATAGACTATTCATTATGATGTTTGAACCAAATGAATGTAGATTGATGATTAAGATTAGGAAATACTAAGTTCTACTTGTAATACACAATTTGTAACTCAATATATATAGCATTTCGATAGGTTTGGACTGTAACAGTATGGTCATGTTTGATTGCTTCGAAGAAGAGGTTCAAAAACATTATTTTGTTTTCTACTCGATGTCATTCTCTACTTTGAAATAAAAAGTGATGGCTTCTCAGGCAATTTCTCTTAGATGAAGATTATTTTCTGTGCTAGTGTTGACATGTTTCTTTATTGAAAAACTTCAATGAAACATTTTCTTCATCCACTTTGCTGTCGTTCATGCATACGTTATTGTTATCTTCGCTTGTCGACTCATCGTTTTTGCTTCAGATAATGCAATGATTGACTTTACCAGCAACCTAATCATTCTTGATCATATCGTTCAAAAAACTCGAAAATAATGATTGACAACTATTAACTATGAACAACAATTAGACAAGAAAGGGATCATACTTTTATTTATAAACATACAACTAGATAACTATGTCTAGCACAATTCAATATTTGGTTTTGAAATTGTGAATAGTTTGTGTGAATTGTTCAGTTTCAAGAGATATAAAGCAAGTTCTATTATTATAAATAGTACATTTGTTCAATTGTACACAGCTACCACAGCACGAGTTGTTTGAACGGTCTGAACATCTTGTGTCGGATGAACTTGAGTGTCAGTAGAACGGTGAAAAGCTTTCTTCATTAGTCGTTTGAGTTCTTTTCTGTATGCTTGTGCTGACAGAATGTACAAGATGATGGGCATGGTAAACGATAAATAAGAAGGAAAGGTTGTCATATTATAAATGAAGTAATACTGAACTGGACTCAACGGTTGAATTGGCAGATATGCGATCAAATACATTATGCACACCGGTGTACAAAGTATAACATGCGCGCTGACTTGAAGAAGAAGCATACGTAAAAGTTGATTTTCAGTGCGACGGAATTGTGAGATTGTATTGGGAAGAACATGAATTTTCTTCGTATTGTATATTGTCAAAAGACCAAAAATTATCATGAGAGAGGGTGCAGTGACAGCAAAAAGAACGACTTCAATAATTGGAAATACACGAGAATAGAGTGTAGTAACTTGAATTTTACACGCTAATGTTGGACCTGGATGTAAATCGATCAATATTGGTACGCTAGTGTAAAACAGCATGAAAAAGGCGAAAAGGCCAAAGATCACCCATCGAGCTACTATCACATTGCTGAATTGGCGTATTTTAGCATTTGATGAACTGGCAAAAAATCGGTCGATTGAGGCGATCACAATCAAATGAGGAGAAATCGGAGGGCATGTATGGACCATGTATTGAGAGATTTTGCATGTGAAAGAAGAGATAGTTGCCAAATCAAGGTGATATCCATTGGCCAAGAGACGATAGCTGAGAAAGACGATCGAGTAGAAAAGATTGTTACTGGAAAGTGCGAGAAAATAACGTGAACTTGCATGATTGTATAAGGCAGGCCTTGTTAGCACAGTAATGTTCAAAGAATTGCCTACAATACCTAATACCATGATTAAGGGCACGATTCCTCGAACCAATTCAGTGGACAGCAACACAAGTGGATCGCTCATTGTATCTCGAATGTTGTTCTACGTTTGACTGTTTGGTTGGCTTACTTTTATACCATCTTTTCTCATTACACTTTTTCATTTTCAAGATTAATATGTCAAAAACACAGATGCCCACATTTTTGTCAAAAGTGACGTATGTCATTTTCGCTTGGTTGTGTGATCCATTTTTGATAGATGAATGTCTCCTGGGATCTTACAATTGTAGGTGTGAAGCAGACAAGAAATTGATTCTTTTCTACTATCTCTCGCTTGTCTTCGATTGAATTTTCCATTCTCTGACGTCAAACTGTATCCTCATTGTCCTAACGACTTTTCAACTTGGTAAAAACGTACATATTCGCTAATAAAGATTGCTTACATATGTATATGATCCAAGAAGAGTAATTGCTTGTCTGTTCCGATGGCAACTTCAGCTCTTATACTATTTTCATAATGGGGAGCTAGAGATTATCGCTGCTGATTGGATCGCATTAAACAAAAGTCATTTATCTATACAAGTTACATAGGTTGATCTATTTTGCATGGAGCACCAGTGTTTAATAGTAATATCAACTAAATATACTTCCGTTCTATTTTTAAGTTGATATGATCCAACAATACATATTAAATATTTCTTGAGCATAGATAAATGGAACAGTAGTAAAATTAGTTTTATCCAGTTGCAAAGGTAAACTTTAGAATTTGTCTACGCTGACAATTCTCTATCATTATGTCACAAGAAATTATGATAGTAAGCCATGCCTAAATAATATTTGTAGAATTGAAATTTCAATGAAACAATAATGTCGATACACTGCTCCGCGTACAATAAAGATTGACTGCTTAGATCAAGTGAAATATTGTCTTTGATGGAAATCTAACAATTTCTTTGGTAATAAAAGACACAATACGATTCAGAGACTCAGAAATGGTGATTATCGTAATTATGATCGTCTTTTTGGCCACTTACAATGATATCTACTGAGGAGTTCAGTGAATCTCCATTGCTAGAAAGTGTCTGGCAACACACATATATAAAATTACCAAATACAGACATGAAGTATGCAGCTGACTTTCATGACTCAAATGCAAATCGCTGTCATATTAGATGAACAGTCGTTGAGATTAATCGATGATTACCTGTCTTTAACAGACTGACAAATGTGGCAAATAGCGACTATGTACATCATTCGACAAAAACTGTGTAAGTTATAACGTCTATATATTGAATGAGTTGGCAGAATCAAATCTTAGTCTATCTTGACCGAATAGAGTTCAACCGAACGATGATCTTCGGCTGTTTAAAATAACATTCGTTTTTCAAAAATAATTCAAACAGTAGATATAGTTATTTTCGTTCATTAAATTCATACATCGAACATTAGACTTTTCTGTCAGATGGTAGTGTACTTTTATCAATGCTATTTTCAACGAGTAATTTAGGGTACATATCTTCGGAATAGATAAATTTGAGTTGACGAAAAAATTCTAAGGACGCTATTCCGTGTGAACAAAAACTTCTTCTTATGATTTTTTCTTTTTTCACAATTTTTATTCCTCAACATAACGTCTGTAATTAAAATATTGATAATTGACTGAGTTCAAAATGACAAATGAGCTCCTGTCAACATCAGACATGAAATCAAGTCAATCAAATACAAGTCACTCAGAAAAAAATCGTTAACAACTTGTAGGTATCATCATTCAAGACAGAACTTTGCAAGAGATTCGACTGTGTGAGACTATATGAAAGGAGTGGTGTGAGTCTGAGTCTTCTTTTGTATAACAGCCACGCACACTCACATTCACACGTTCGCTTTCGATATTTTAATTTTTTTGGAATTTTTACTTTCAACCAAATTCAGGATAATCATTAAAAAAGCTTCTGTAAATGCATCCAATTCAATATTTAAATCGATAATATTGGACAATAATTTATTGTGTAGCTATTAGGATAAAGAAAAGCTATATATTAACTGACCTCTTCTCTTCATGTTTACGTTAACCCTATGGGCTGCGGCTTGGTGGAATTGTAAAACGCTCATAATATATGATGGCTATATTAATCAAATCTGATATCAAGACTTACTAACTTCTCAGCTTGGTCTACATGTACGTAGATGTAGTCTTTATGTTGTGACTCAAAGATAAATTAAGATCACCTTGGGCAAAATCACTCAGGAAAATGATTAAAGCCGGTATAACTACTAAAACAATAACGTATACTGTCGTTTTATACAGTTTACGGTCGTAATCAGCCGTCAATTGACGTTTTTAGTAGCGACAGCATTACTGCCGTTTTTTATCGTATCGTATATGGTCAGTAACAGACATTAACGACCTGGAAATCGAGCATCCGATCGTTTACAAGTATTTACGATACGATGAAATTTAGTCGTCATATTGTCGCTACCAAACGGGTGAAAACGCTCAAAAACGGCCGTTTAAGACCGGACTTTTTTTTAACCTGGGCGCAGTTTGTCGATAGTTCGATGTTCATGGACTCAAATTATTATATTGCCCACCTCATCTGCCTGATTTGCAAACAACTGAAAAGAAAAGTAAAAATAGGACAGATAAAAAGTGAAGCGGAATTGGAAGCAGCAGTCGATCAAACATGGCATCTCATTTTACAAAACATCATCAAAAGGTGCTTTTCACACATTTCTATATTACTCAAAGAAGAAGCAAGCCACTAAAAGGACACTGCATATATAAAATGTCTATAATTTCTCTTTTTAGCTATATATATATACTGTACTCTAATTTTATACATTGAAATAAAATAGCATATTCAGTTCAATAAGGGCAAAACTTTTGTCGTCGATTAACTGGTACTATGAAATGTGTTATATAGAACTTAAACAGTAAATACTACAATCATTTTCCGTGAAGATTTCTATTGGTAGATACACAATGATAAAGGAAGAAATATAATATGTATAATATTGCACCATATAACAGTTGCAATAATAATGTCAACAAACAATTTGTTTTGAAAACTAAATATTTAAGATGAAGTTCTAGAACTGAGAAAGCTGTTTGTAAGACGAACGTTTGTGTAAAGGAGTGTCATACATAAGTGGAGCAGTAGTAAAATGTCCAGATTTAAAGGTACACTCATATAACGTTAGAAATCAATTTCAATAATACGGTCTCTTTATTTTTCTTATTTTTCCTGATCTTTGTCTTCTAAACCATGATGAAAAGCAAGGGAATGCATTCGGTCAAAGGACATTTCTAAAAAAGACAAATACATGATGAATAAAATTCTATTAACTTCAATTAATTTTGATTGATGATTAATCCACATATATAACCTACATTATTGTGCATCGAATCTATAAGTAAAATTGTCTTTGGTTAATTTAATTTTGTTTTGAAAATGCATTCGATTGAAATATGTTTTTTTTTTCTATTATAATGAAATTTTGTATTAGTACATCAATATTTCAATCGATTTATAAGATATGCTATTTCATTTTGGTCATATACAAAAATTTTTAAATGCTCAAGTGATGGAAAGATAGAACATATTCGATCGATATCGTCTACTTCACGTATTTGAAGTTTATGAATTGAATAAAGTGGAAAATATCATTCACATTCATTTAATGAGCATAGAGTGAATTCAGATAGATTTGGGTTATAATAATCCACAAGTATATCCCTATCTATATCTCTTTGGAATATCAAATGATGAACTGTTGTATAATTAAGTGCACTATTGTGCTCCCATGAATAAAACGAATATTTGTCAGATGAAAAATATAATAGGGCACAATCCAGTTCCAGTGTGTGAATGTTAGTGAAAATTTGATCTCTGAAGTAATCAGATCCGAGATCAGACCAGTGTCCTGTAAGGTAAGTTATAGTATTGCACAATAAAACCAAACCTACAGGTGACGTCATCTTCCTGTAATCGCTTCTGTTACAGTGATGAAAGTAACGATTTGCAAGGGTATATAATAAGTTCGGCAATGAATTCCATGCAATATACCATCGTTTACATTCAAGCCAAAATGGACTGCAAAATGTACTTAAATCATACTCATTCAAATTAACACTGAAAATTAAGTTAAAAGTTGAATGTGAAAAGTTGAGGTAAAAATGAACAAATAAAATTGGATCATTATGTGCCATTAGCAAATTCTCTTCGACAACTTGCTGCTATAACAAGATGAAGAAGATTTGGTGTCTTCATAAGAAATAGTTCAATTGACGATAGTGAAATTTTATAATATCTGTATCGTGATCCATCTTTGTCTATTCAAAAATTGTTATTAACAATGGTGTCAATAGACAAAAAAAGTAAGAAAATTTTATAAAGAAATATTTATACAATACTGAATAAGCGTGCACCACAAACAAAACTACGTCGTTTTTGAAGTTTTGGTATTTCATAATTTTGGTTTTAGAGTGGGTGTGGGTGTAGGTGGGTGTGGGGGGTGGGGGGGGGGTGTGGGTGTGGGTGTGGGTGTTTGGGTGTGGATGCTCTGTTTTATAACACCAATGCACCCACACCCACACCCACATCCACACCCACACCCTCACCCTTCTTTAACCTTTTCGCGGCGCTTTTATCTTGCAGGATTGTCCAATATGTGTTTCGAGAGATTACAGCTGAAACGTAAAGGGATATCAAAATGAGTTTTATATGACGCGGAAGCCCGTTGAAAATGTAGTTTAGGATTATAACTGATAGTTTTTATAGGAATATAATAGACTACTGAATGGTAAAAAGTTTCAAAACTTCAGGAGTATAATTTGGTTTCTCCAGGAATGCTGATCCATAAAAACTAAACGTCCTCACAAAATTTAGCTCGTCGATCAGATTTTGTGAAGCTACCTGTGATGATCATTTTGGTAAAAGAAGCTTTTATTCGAGAAATAAACGACAATGCTATAGCTTCAACGACAGATCTACCTAAGATTTTTCAATAGTTTCATTCGAATAATATCATTTGTTAGCTAAATTCAAATTTTTTTGCCAAAATGATCGGCGGAAATACCTTCAGAAAATCTGTCTCATGAGGAAAGTTTCTGAGAATTTCTTTTTTTTGTGGCCTCCTAATCACTGCAAGTTATAGCACAAGTCGCCTATGGCTGACATCGCTGCGAACCGGTTAGTCACAGTTGCTTGTGTTTGCTCGAGTATGGTATCCGGATTGGTCATTAGACTGTCATGTTTTTCTTTGGAACTTCGGTTTTGTTTTCATATTCCATTATTGCAACGTATTATTATATGGGCTTATATCAGAGATGGGCGAGTCAAGTCAGAAATGACTTAAGTCGAAGTCAAGTCAAGTCCTTTTTGACTTGCTTGACTTGACTTGAAATTTTTTTTTAATGACTTGCGACTTGACTTTGACTTGACTTGAAAATTTTTTTTAATGACTTGCGACTTGACGTGACTTGACTTTGATTTTTCATTTTTTGACTTGACTTGACTTGTGACTAGACAAAAAAATACAAGTCAAGTCAGCTATTCTTTGCAACTTCAATGCATATTAGATTCTCGTCAGGTTATATTTGGCCTAGGCGTATAAAATAAGGTCCCAAACAGACTAGACGAATAAACAATGAATTTTTAATAGATTGTTTATTCGTCTAGTCTGTTTGGTCTTACAAAAGACACTGTCTGACATCGACATTCGCGAGTATATAAGCAATTATACGGCTGAGTGTACATCACACGTGACCTATTGTATTAAACTGGTTAGATCAATTACAACTTGCATTTATCAAAGATGAAATTACTAGTTATCTTAATGATGATGATAGTGATTCACAAAGGTTTATTCTACTTAATCAATCAATTAAATACAAAACGTTGAATCAATTGGCAAGGAAAGTTTTGACGGTTCCTGTCACATCATCATCTGTAGAGAGAATTTTCTTACAAAGTGGCTTTATATTTCGGCAACATAGGGCCAGAATGTCAAGGAAGCCATTACAAATGTTAACTATGTTAAAATGTAATCAGGGACTTATGTAAAAATTTTTTCAATAAATTGATACATAACTAATTTATGAAATTGGAAAAAAATTCATGTTAATGACTTGTGACTTGACTTGACTTGACTTGGTTTAGAACACAGACTTGACTTGACTTGCAATGCCATATCCCAAATTGATGACTTGACTTGACTTGACTTGAAAATATTCTTTTTCGAGCAATGACTTGACTTGACTTGACTTGACTTGACTTGACTTGACTTGACTTG
>CAJNOP010000451.1:127958-169028 GCA_905250075.1 Rotaria sp. Silwood1
CTTGACTTGACTTGACTCTCTTTGACAAATGACTTGACTTGACTTGAGTCAAAAAATAGCTGACTCGCCCATCTCTGGCTTATATACCTATGTAGAAATGATTAGACACTTGAATGTTGATTTTTCTTTTGCTCGTAGAGGGTCGTGTCTTCGCTTGGTGAATTAAATACATGTCTGATGTTAAAGAAAAAAAAAACCATTGCTCTTAAGAAATCTTCATTGTCGAGTAAATCGAGTGAAATCGATAGGCGCGTGTTTTCGGACAGACTTTCGTATGCGATTTTGTATGATCATGTATGATCCATATTCTCTGAACCATATATATTTCATTGATGACAGAACATATATGATCGTGTCTGATCAGGTTGGTGTTCTAATATCTGTCCTTATACACTTCATATGGTATGATTCTTGTAAGATGTTTGCTGGTACCTTTCGTTCAGAATCGGATAAAATCGTACAAAAAAATAAAACAATACAATATTGTCGGGTCTTGTGATAGG
This sequence comes from Rotaria sp. Silwood1, assembly GCA_905250075.1. Lineage (NCBI taxonomy): Eukaryota > Metazoa > Rotifera > Eurotatoria > Philodinida > Philodinidae > Rotaria > Rotaria sp. Silwood1. Next base: position 128,462 of record CAJNOP010000451.1, read on the forward strand.
ATTGTATAAAAAATCTTGTATGCGCAAGATCTGATATCAGATTTTTTGACCTGGATAGAGAAAACATTTGATTTTCTGAAAGTACAACACAAAGTAGCCATCTATAATAATTGGTCTGACGCTTCAGAAATATGTGTGAACACGTGATTATAAAAATGCCAGTAAACATACATTATTACAACTGTATTTCATGTGATTCCTCTCTTCAGTCGAAAGAACAAAAGCAGAAATATATGTGGACACGTGATTATAAACATACATGTAAACACACATAATCACAACTATATTTCATATGAATCCTCTCTTTAGCTGACAGAACAAACGCAGATCAAAAAGCCAAAAGAAAACAGATTTTTTTTACGTCACATCATGAATGATCGAATAGTAACAATCTCAAACAAATAGCGGTGGAATAGTTTTGGATGTTCCATCGTTGAATTTACTAAGAGATTCTTTGATATTATCTCGGAATATATCAGCTCATACTGGCAATTTTTGTTTTTTATTTACTAAACATTTTCATTCCAAGTTGTCTGATGATACTATTCAAAAACACGTTGATGACATTAATAAGTTAAAATGATTTGGGTCAAAACTTGTGCTAGTTCTGTAGATATTAACATGGATGTAACGAATTTTACTATAAACTACTAGCTTCGTTTATAATCAGTTTTATTATAATAACGAATTCTTCAAGAAATCTCTAATAAAGAAAACCTAATTATTGAATGCAAATAGCTCAAAAAAATATTCAAAAATAAAAAAAGAAAATTAATTGAAAATTCTTTTCTCTTATTGAAATGAAGAGCTTCATCTACGTATTACATCTATCCTAAGCAGCAAACTCGTCACAAACACAGTTTTCACGTCAATGATGATGAATGAGAAGCACTACCAGCTACAACAAGCGACAGTAAGATATATTGTGAAAAGTTTCTAATAAAGACAGTTAGTAGAAACGTTATAGTTAATTTAGAACTATCACGTTGATGCAAGCATTTTGCTAAAGCTGTATGAAAATGAGCAGAACAGTAAAGAGCGACAATTTAATAGAAGTACAAGTGTTTCGACTAATATCAATCGTGGAAGTATTTGGTCATCTACTAAAATAACTCCAGTTAGTAAGATTGAGTTAAGTACAACAACCTGGGATTCAAATAACGAAAAACTGGAAGAGGATGAAATAAATTTTAAAAAGTATGAAAAAAGTCAAGATAAAAATTTTTTATTTGCATCAATGTTTGTTTTATTTGTATTTCAAGCCGTGTTGGAGCTTATGCTTTTTGTTGTCAAAACTATAAAGTTTTATTAGCTGGTTTGTTGATTGGATTATTAACAGCTGGTATTGCGCTAAGCATCGTAATGGCAATGTGGTTGAGCTCGACAGGTGAGATTTATCAATACTTTTCGTGCATGACGATTGAAGGAAAGATGAACAACAAATTTTTTTTTTAAATATTCAATTTTTGTAAATTGTTGAAAGTATTCTCAAAGCTTTTTGTAGTTTTTTGCCATTAAGATATGTCAACAGAGAAAATTTCTCAAGACTAAAAATTACCAAAGTCCAGAATTTTTATTTTCTTTGTATGCTTTTTTTTTTCTTTTGAACTTATTTAACGACGCAAAAATAGTTGTTTGTGAAGCACTCAAAAGACGCAATTGAATTTTATTTTCACGCTCAAACTTCAAATCAGAACAAGAGAAGTTTTGAGTTTCAGTCAGAGATGTAAATCAATCAACTCAGCTTTCTATCGATCGTAGCAAAAATATTGAAATATTCGACTCATCAATACGAAAATACTGAGGTGATCTATTCACCCAACAATCGTTGGCGAAAGATTTTCTAAAGATTTCAGCTATTCCTATCATCAGACACAAACAAATAGTTGATATATAAGAATTCACGATAATTAAAATCAATTTTGGGAAATCATCTTGTCTAGTTTCTTATTAGTAAGTTTTCGGCCATTATTTTCTCTTGTTTTCATTTAAAAATTTCTTAAAGCTTAGAAAAATTTGAATAGAGAAGTCAGCAAAATTTAAGGCTTTTATTGAAGTTACCAATCGATTTATTCGCTTACATTTCTAGCACCAGTGACCAGTAATTATCATTTAACAAGATATTAAGTTGAAAGAAACGAATGTTCACTGATGTTCATTGCAGTTATACTATCATTCAGCTTAAGAAACGGAGTAGTAACTAAAGTCTTTATGGATGAACTTAGCAAAAATCAGTTTTAAAGTTTATTTAAATAAAATATTATTCGGTTGTGAATCAACTCCATTTATTGAAACCCTAGGCATTTAAAACTAAAGTTTCGAAACGAGATTCTCGTTAGGAAATCGCTCAACAACAATGTCTTTCTATAAAGTATAGCGAAAAAACTAGTACTGTGATGGTGGCAGATTACTCGAGGACTATCGGTGATTGACCCCATTCCTAAAAATTTTTTTTCGGCTTGTTTCTATCAGAAACAATTAAAACATAAGCCGATGACACTCCGAATGTGTTTCAAAACAGGTTTTATGATCATGATCGTCACCTCCTCCATCCTTTCAGAAACGTCCCATATACAAATATCCTAGATCTGCCGTAGCATAATGTCACTGTATTGTGATGAAAAAAACATCTAAATGTATGTTGCTACGGAATAAAACAGATACATGTATGCATTTATCTATTCCTCAAGAAAGACTTCGACACCAACAGTTCATAGCACCTTTTGCCAGCTGGAGAAAGAGATATTATGCTGAGAATTACAGATTTAAAGCAATCTATTGATCGGCGATGGCAGAGCTATTATCGATCCGGAAGAATCTATATATATAATGTTCAGTCTGTGTGTCTGTGCCGGGTCAAAGGTTAAGGGTTAATAGTCATATAAGGCTATAAGGGGAAGGCGCCAAGGGCTATTATATGGAGATACCCATAGGTCGTCATGGGCTACCCTATGGAGGTATCCAGAGGTCCTCAAGGGCTATTAGATGGAGGTACTCACAGGCCTTGAAGGTCTATTATATGAGGGCACCCATGGATCCTCAAGGATCCTCCTATATGGTGCCCATAGGCTCTGAAGGGTGTCAAACAATTTAGGGATAAGGTTACAAGTGGTACAAGGGATATAAGGACATAAGGCTGCATGAACTTTAAAAATATGTGCGATAGAAGAGTATGAGGCCGTAAGGCTTCAATCTATATACATATTATCGCGTATCCGTGTATGTCTGTTATCAGATCAAAAGTTAAACGTCTGAAATCAGTCGTTAAAGAAGAAACCAGCCGTGCAGAATGCACGGGTTCTCGCTAGTATATACTATTTCGCAATGTTGAACATTTCGGAATCAGTTCCGTCCACGGAATCAATTCCATCAACTCTGGAATTGCGGCAATTCAGTACAGTCGGAAGTCTCAAAAATTCCATCCGATTCGAGACTCATAACTGCGTGCATTCACTCGACACCTCTCACCAAGTGCTCAATGATCCAATTCTGGGGCAGAATTCTGGAAATCAGAGCGAATGCCAAGGAATTCCGTCCAATGCTGGAATTACAGTGTCTTAGGTATACTTCTATCTATCACTCATCCTCATTTCACTTAGTTCCGGTGCGAAATTCCGGGAATGGAGTCGATACGGAATTGGAAAGAATTGGACGGAATTCCTAGGGATGCCCAGGAATTCCCTCCAATCTCGTTTTGACTCAATTCCCAAAATCCCCTACCGGAATGCCGAGAATTGGATATGGGTATAGATATGCATGTAAGAAATGATTCATACCTTCATTTTGCATCTATACACACCTACCCCCACACCAGGGTTGCCAGATCAAAATCTTACCAGTCGGAATTCTTTTGTCTGAATTCGGAAAATTTCGGAAAAAATATCTGGCAAATTCGGAGAAAAGATTCGGATTGTAGTTTCTAAGCTTTTCAACGCTTAAGTTGATTTTTTTTCTGGTAAAAGAGCTTTCTGAGATTGGTTATTCTCTCTGGGGAAGTGTTTCATCAATGTTAAAACACATATATTAAATATAACACTATTATAAGACATCATTTTCAAGAAGAGACAGTTAGTACAAGAAAAACAACTCAAAATCAACTATCTATACATGTATATATATATATACAATTCAAAACATTTATTGAAAAAAAACTAAAGTTCATTTACCAAGATGATTTTTTCTAATAAATGTTTCATTTGAAACTATTTTTTTCAATAGTTCCTCTTGAGTTAAAAGAAAGTCATAAAAATGTGCACAAGGAATATCGAAATTCTTTCTGAGTTGTAGTTCAGCTTCGACCAATTCGATATTCATTTGATTTCGATAATCAGATCATAAGTGATTCATGTGACTGAATATTGATTCAACAAAAGTATTTCTACATGGAATAGAAAATACATAGGCAACAACTACTATAGTTTCATATTTGGTATTGTATTTCGTTTAATATTTAATAAATATGACCATAGCTGATCAGATTGAATATATTCATTTGCTCTTGCACCATTATTTAATAAACCATCATTATCATCTTCGTTAACATCACATGAAATTCGATTACTATTGATTATTGATTTTGGATTATAAACATGTTTACTTGAAATGTATAATTTTCGGAAAAACTTAGAAAATTCGAAAATTTCCGACTAATTTGGATGATATGGCAACCCTGCCCCACACTCTCGCACCCACACCTACCTACACCTAGGCCGATAGGATGATAGAATAATATTAGATGTCATAACTACGGGATTCCTAGGAACTCCGAGGAATTTTCATTAATTCCAATTTCATTCAATTTTGGAATTCCGGATCAGAATCATATGTATGATTACTAGGTGGATAGCAGAAGATAGGATAATCGTACAAGTTATAGTTCCGGAATCAGACTAATTCAAGCTTTTTCCCGATTCCAGAATTCTCGATATGGATGAGATTGATTTCTTGGCTGAAACTGATTCCATAATGTTCAACATTGCGAAGTAGGATGACTGCTTCGCTCTAGACCGTTGATGGTGACAGTTGATGTGTCTTAAAAACTTTGAAGCTGTCAACGATGGTTAAGTCGATCGACATACGTCTCAACTTCGAATATATTTAGTTGATTTTAGTTTTTGTTTTACTTGTTTCATTTCAGTATCAAAGAGCACTACAACGAGCACTACCAGTACAACTACTACTTGCACTACAACAACTTCGACTACAGACACTACCACTACTACGACGACGACGACAACAAGTTCAACTACGAGCACAACAACAACTTCCACTACAAGCACTTCCACCACGACAACTTCGACTACCAGTATAACCACTACTTCAACTTCAACTACAAGCACAACTTCAACAAGTATATATATTTTTCTATACATTTTTTTAAAGATATCTTGAAAAAGTAGATTGTAGTGAGTCAACAACTCAAATCTATTAGATAAGTTTAGAATTAACGAGTTTTTAGTAAGTTTCAACGATATCATCTTTTTTGTTGTTCATTCTTAATTGTAAAAGATAATGAAAGAAACAAATTGATGATAAATTGTATTTTAAAAATGAAAAGATCATTTCATGCAATAGGAATTAAATGTTTGTCGAAATATTCTTCTACATGAAAGAAATTTTTTCATAAACAATATTTATTTTTATTCTAAAAATGAAACTAATAAGTTGAATTAATTCTAATATGTCAAACAGATATAAATGGACACAGTTATCAATTTTTAAATGAAAATGTATTTCAGCTGCTACAACAGTTGCTTCAAATTTGACGCCATCAACTGCCACTTGTAGTAGTACTGTTGCAACATGTAAGTTTAGTCTACTGGTTATTTTCATTTAGTGCAATGTTTGGATATCCCATCTATTTGCTTAGCTTGTACGACGACAACATCAATTCTTGCTATTTGTCAAAGTTATGAAATATCATGGAATGGACAATGTTATTACTTAGATGGATCAGGTGGAACTTGTGCAACTGGTTATAGTTTAGCAACCAATGCTGCTTTGACCTGTATAAGCACCTTATTTTCCGGAAAAAACTATGCAACCACGATATCAAGCAATTGTTGCATTTGGACGGCCGATACTTATGAATGTTATGGACTTGGCTCAAATTGTAATTCGGCTGGACCGTTTACGTCAGGACCAACATTGGGTGGTGTTGGATGCAGCAACGCACACAATCATCAATCTCAACAACTAACATTTTGTGTTAGTAATTAGTTAGACTAATACTTGTTGGAATCTTTCATTCGATGAAATTCAATCTGAAGAAAAAAAACATTTTCATGAGAAATCATTCCTCTACGATCAATTTTTGAATTAGTTTCTAGAAGTCTGACTGTATCACTGAAATAATCAACTATGAGCTTGTATCTTTCTTTTTAACTTAATACATTTATAATCTCACTCGTGAAGTAAAATTAACTAACAAATAATTATTTTCTTTACATTTTGGACATTCATCTTGTTTTATTGATGAAATTCACTAGTTAACAAACTATCTTTGTTTTAATAAAGAAAACTTAAACAAATACTTCACGAAAAGTTATCTCGAATTTGAACAATCTTGTTGTACTAACAAAGATATCTGAGTAGGCTCATATATTATCTGGATAGACGTTGACAATGTCTATAATATACAAATAGAATTTACAAAATTGCTTATCAGCTCATCGAACTTATTCGATCTATTTTTTTTTGAGATATATATAAATAGAAAACTTTTCATTAAAAAAAAAAGAATTTTGGTATCTACTGAAGTGTTATTATAAACAATGGTGTTAGTGTAGGTAAGAATTTCGAACGATTCTAACAAGAAGACCTACACCATTTCGCACCAGAGATGTCCACAGGGCGGTATTTTAATGTCCTGCCCTGACAAAAAGAATAATAAATTAGAAAATTCACGCCCTGTCCTGTCTCGCCCTGATGGGTAGGGCAGGGCAGGTGCTCTGGAGAGCATTGACAATATTTCAATTCGATATTTTTGAGTAATTATGGGTGATCAAAGTAAATGTTGCTTATATTGATACTGAAGCAGTTGTTTTATTGTTTAACAATGGATCTATAATAACCATATGGGAATTATTTTCACGAAGTAATTGATGAGCATGGTTTGACTAAGGTAGGAAAAGAGGATTCAATAGGCAAAGTTCCTGCTGATGAAGCCAAAAAGTTATTCAAACTTGTTTCTGTCATTAAGAGCTGCTGGATAGCAGAATAATTGCTACCAGAATGCCAAAGGTTTTGTTCATTCATGCTTTAAAATGCGAAACTTATTGTTTTCTTTTAATAAAAGTAGCTATAATTGATCTGATGCATCCGCGTAGTAGTGCAGTAGGCACACTCGAGGAAGAAGAAATCGAAGTTATGTTTCCATCATCAGCCGTTGGAGAACGAATATCAAATCGTAAATCGTCAACAGTCGAATTCATCGTTTTATTTGCTTTGAGTAATTATAGTAAATAGCAAAAAAATAACAGACAGGTACAGATTCATGCATATCCATTGTCGTAATTTTCGTCCTTTCTATTTCTTTTCGACTCAGAACGAACAATTGGACACAAGATTCGACAAGATTCTGCGTCTGATTATATATGATCTTGTACGATTTGGTATGAATCGTACAAAAAATCGCAGTCTCTGAAATCCTACATCAATTATTATTATAAGATTCTTGACAGATCTTATTGTCTTGCCAGATCATACTGTAAGATTATACAAAAACTTATGCGATGGTAGGATCTAACAAGAATCTTACAGTAAGAATTGATGTAAGGTTTCAGAGACTACGTTTTTTTGTACGATTTCATATGATCATGCAAGACTTACTGTCAGATTTTTTGATCTGGTGATAATTGATCTGGCATATGTATTCCTCGCATCAATGAGATAGAGCGAACAGCCTAATGATAATGATATCACTCTTCTTTTCTTTGTGACGATTTATTTTGACAACAAAATGTAAACTTTTAAGGGTAAATTTTTTTCGAAATATGGAGGGCATGACAATCTCGTCCTGCCCTGCTTCAGGGCGAGGCAGGAAGCAGGACAGGGCAGGTTGCCTTGTCCTGTGGACATCTCTGTTTTGCACCAACACCCTCTTTTGAATCATGTCATTTTTATCAGCTTTCTATGAGATGAAGAATTTCGAACCGGTTTATAGGAGATACATCGATCGTTCTCTTCCAGTACGTAAGCGACATGATTATTTCTATAGATCTATTTCCTGATAACTATCAAACCATAACAAGGATAGTTATAGGATGTCTCTTTATTTACACTCACACCCAAAATGTTTGGACTTTCCAATGATGTAAAAATTTTCGAAATTGAACTTATTAGAGTCTTTAAAAATTAGCTTTTACATGATGTAGCTAAGGATGGCTAGAATAATTGATTTACTCCAATGACACTAGCGCAATGATTGATTTATTCCACGTGGGGTAAATAAATTATTTGATAGAAGCCATTTGAAAAACCAGGGTACATCCGTCTCTGGAATGTATTTTGGAAAAATAAAAGCATAGTTTTGTAGAGTAGGGTTTCAGCTATAAGGTTGGTAACGAAAATTTTTTTATCCGATGAAAAATGGAAAAATTATAAGGCAATAAAAAGACAAACTACCAAAAAACATAATTGATTTACTCCATCGTACTCTAAACCTCTTTCATTACTTATAAGAACGGGCAAACTAGAGAAATATTGCTATCGCCATCACCTCGATACAAAGAAGAATAAGAATAATGAAAAGAACAAGAAGAAAAGCGGACATCACATTTCTAAGCGGGCAAAAGGTCAGGCAATATGTTCGACGGGAATGTTTCCAGTATACGCCAAATGTTGTATACTATTTTTTTTCTTTTATACCATATCATTCATTGTTCATCATTATAACTAAACTTTCTTCATCAAGTAACGAATACTTTCTTATTCCAATAATGATTACAAAATTTGAACAATTACCAAATGAATTAATATTAACTTGTTTTTCATATTTCAATTTCTATGAATTATATGAGATATTTTCTAATTTAAATCAACGTTTTAATCAACTAATTCAATATGAATCAAAACTATACATTAACTTAGATTCAATACCAAATACAAAATTTTTAACTTTTTGTTTGAACTTAAATCAATTCATAGCAACAAATCGAAACTATCCAGTATCGGTCATAGCTCATGATAAATATAAACTTAATTTTATATTTTACGATGATTTATTCAAAGATAAATTTTCTAAATTAAAATCTTTAACATTATCAAATATAACAGTTGAAACTATATATTCTATAATATTTGAAACAACCGCAAAGTTATATGAAAGTTTAAGACGGTTAAAGTTACTAGACGGCATCAGTTCAGAAAAGAAAAGAGACGATAATAATATACAAAGTAAGAATAAGAATTTAAGTTTGATTGATTGTATATACACAACTCGAAGTTTTATATGTTTAGAATTATGTAATAATTTAATATCATCAAAAATGAAATCATTAATATATTTGCATTTAAATTTTGAATCATTTCGGTGTGAATGTCAAAATAGTAGGTCCTCATATACAGATGATATTTATTTAGACTTTAAGGAATTATCACAAAGAGAAAAATCGTTAAGTCATCTAGAAACTCTTATTATTGGAAGTAAGCTATTTAATTCTACACATATCTATAACTTATATACATAGGAATCTGTGATGATGATAATTACATTATATCAATACCAATATTATGCTTTCATTCATTAATAACAGATTTATTACCATGTCTACTGAAATTAAAAAATTTATTTATAAATTCGATCCATTTTATGAACTATGATAATCTCCGACAAAACTCAGTACGCGAAAATAACTATTAGACTGTTTTCTTAATGACATTTGTTTTGTAATAGGCATTATCAACTACAACAACAAATTTTATTTTACCATTAAATTTAAAATCGATTAAAATCTGGATCGATAATCTTGATGACGATGATGAAGAAGGAAATAGAAATTTAACACGAAATTTCTTTATAAATAACAACTTATGTAAGACAGCAATAATTAAAATATTCAATATTGAGTATGAAGATGAGTTTTAGAACTTCATTTGTTTATCATTTTGTATTTCATCTTTCTATTAGAATGAAAGAAAAAAACATTAAAATACTTTTTTGTTGATATTATCGAATAAAGAAAAAAAAGAAAATATAAAAGCGAATTATCAAAATGAAACAAAAGAGTTCAACTTAGTAACAGACGAATGTTTATAGTCAACAATCAAAGTGAGAATAGGAGTTTACTTTTAATCGCCATATTTAGTTTTCGTTCTTCAGAAAATGATCGTTTGACAATTTCGCTTCTCGATATAAAACGGATATAAGAAGAGAGATGAATAAATATTGAGCAGAACAATCGAAACGTTCATGTCTCATCAAATGACATTGTATTCATTTTTTCCAATTCACTGTGAGGCTGAAGGTTGAGTTGATTGTCATCAAACATGATCGGCACATACTCAGTTAATTATTGATACTTTTTTTTACTAATTGTCTCGTTTTGCGTGGAATTTCTTTTGATCAATCTACACACTGTCATATAAACAATCTTCTTTTTCTTCATCTATTTTCTCATTGCATTTCAAGAGATTGTTGTTGATGGAGGTGGGTGTGGCTGGGTGTGGGTGTGCATGTGGGCTGTGGGTACGTGGAGTGAGGGATGTGGATGTAGGTGCAGGTGTGGGTGCGGGATGTGAAAAAAGAGAGGAAATACACCCACACCCACACCCTTGATCACCATCTTCGAAGAGATGAATATCATTGATAATACTTTGAATATCTGTTATTAAATTATGATAATGATTGTCTCTTTCAATAATTATTGAATTAAGCCAGATGAGAAGAACATTAGATTCTACTACTGTATTTTTATCATCAGATGAGCCTGTTGTGATTTTGTTCATAATGTGTGTTGATACGTTTGTCATTAAATATGAAGAGACTGAATGAGCTGTAGCAATAATTAAAAAGAGGAAGTTACTCAAAACAGTTATTATGTTTTCTCAAGGACAATGATATGTTCTGTTTTCATAAAACGAACTAATTATTTCTTAAGAGCGTAGATATTTTTTCGCTCCTAACGTTCATCACGGAGATATCGATGCACATCACTTTCCCAATTAACAAACATTTTATTTCTTGCTTTCTGTTACAGCGGAGATATTCTTCGTTTGAAAAAAAAGCACAACTCTCTCACTCTTAATCTCAAAACGTGGTTAATCTTTGACAAGATTTTCTTCGTTCAGGTCGATGACATGCAAAATTTAAAGCTGTGAAATGCCAGTGACTTTGAAGGGTACTAATTGTGGATATTGTCCTGTTAACCAAGAAAAGTAAAACATTTCATCACCAATTAAAATTGGACATTTCGGTGTGATGCCTTTATCATTTCCCAGATTTAAATCAATGCGTTTGATTATCTTTCCAATATCCATGTGAACAGCAGTGATGAAATACAAGATATCTGATTTGTGTGAATATGATGAACCAGATAATATATAAACAATCCGTCGTTTCGAATTCATTGTAATACAAAAGGAAGCTAATTCGAATTTTTTCATTTCACTTGATGTTGCCAATTCACTTGTCCATAATGTTTTTCCTCGATTGTCGATAGCAAATACCAGCGGCATACTGGATATATAAACCGTACCATTCTCGTCTATAGTAGGTGGTGTTATATCGGCATTGCCAGCAATTGCGGGAGGTGCAGGCCAATTCCAACGTAATTTTATCTGTTGTGTTGATACATCATGTGATGAAACAAGAAATTTCGACGGTGAACTAGTCATGTTTTGCCATGGTCTCACAATAATTTGCTGTTGTCTATCTAGAACAAAATCTCGACCAAATCCGTCTAACTGTGTAACATTATTAATTAGCTTCTCTCCTTTTTGATCAAATTTCAATAGATGATCATCACCACCTATCCAAAATATGTTACCCATATTTAAATCCCATCTATAATCTCCATGTATTCCAGCACCGAAGAAATGTCTATTCACCCATAACAAATCCAGAGTTGTTTTGTTTAAAACAGCTGGCACCAATTCAATTTCATTACCTTTGACAGATGTAATTAGAAGATCATATTTTTCATTAAGAGCTAGTAGTGTTTTGATGTATACAAACAATTGAAAATTTTCGACACATTTTTGAAGAGGATATGATGTTTGAGCATTTGTCACACGACAAATTTTCGCTGTAATCCTTGTATCACCTGCCCATGAGATAGTATAAAAGAGATGTCCTTGACGATCAGAAATAATATTGGAAATACCAATTGATTCCATGTCCGGTTCAGATTCAAGAGGAAGTTTCCAACGAACAATTCCATTTGTAGTTAGACACATCATAAAATCAGCTAAATGAAGAAATTGTTTTATCGAATTGGATTTATATTTGAAAATGTCAAATGTCTATTAGAAAGAAGAAACACTTGCCTAAATGAGATCTTGTTTCACTCAGAAAAAAATAAAGATCACCGTTGACCCCAGCACCTTGTCCAAACTGAGTAGTGTCTTGCGATGTTAAATTATATTCAAAAATCCATGGCATTTTCGAATAATTCGTAGCCATGGATGGGACAATACGATGTGTATTTTGAGAATTACCCTCTTCATTAGACCATTGTGATTCAGGATCATTATCATTAGTCATACCATCAACAATCGTAGATTGCTGCAGAATGACAAAAATTAACCATATAAATATATAATAAATCATATATCTCTCTCTATTAAGAATAAAACTAAACCGATAAAAGACCATTTTCTCTTTTATATTTTGAAACGAGTCCCATCTGTTAATTCCCATATGATCCATTATTTCTTTTTGTCTGCACTTGTTTATCATATGTTAAGAATCTATTATCCATTTCAAATTAAAAGAGAGGGTCACTATTGGTCGAATATCTCGACAATGATAAAAGCAAGAGACTTATGGTTTCTTTCATTCGATAGCTCTATATGGGACAAGTAAATTATGTGCAACGGGCAAAAATTTTCGAACTTGTTTTTGAGGGTTTTGAGAGCTTTTTTTGAAAAAATTCGAAGTATCAGGATATTAGAGAACGCCATTTTGGCATCCAATTATTGCAAACGGTAGACTAGATTGTCCTCTTCATTCTAAAAAAATCGCAGCTGTCTACACTGCACCACTAAAAACTGCAAACCATACTTCTGGAAACTTGAAAAATGGCATTTTCAGCTATTTTGATATCTTTTTCCCATTTTATCTAAGACTAGTCGATCAACTAAATCCATATTTGGAATCAACATGCAAAACTGCATCGTCTGAGGCGTATGTCAGTTTCATCTAGAAATTATAATTTTTCTCACTACATGGCTACATCAGGCTGTGAATCAGGAGGTACCATATGGCAAAAAATTAAAGTTTCTAGATGAAAGTGACATACGCCTCAGACGATGCAGTTTTGCATGTTGATTCCAAATATGGATTTCGTTGATCGACTAGTCCTAGATAAAATGGGAAAAAGATATCAAAATAGCTGAAAATACCATTTTTCGAGCTTCCAGAAGTATGGTTCGCGGTTTTTAGCGGTGCATTGTAGACAGCTGCGATTTTGTTTTAAATGAAGAGGATAGTCTTGCCTACCGTTTGCAACAATTGGATGCCAAAATGGAGTTGGGATGTTGATGTGGATATGCGTGTGGGTGTGGGTGGGTGTGGGTGTAGGGTGTGGGTGTGGGTGTGGGTGGGTGTGGGTGTAGGGTGTAGGTGTGGGTGTGGGGGTTGTTTGAATGAAAGGTTCCACCCACACCCATACCCACACCCACACACCCACACCCACCCACACCCACCCACACCCACCCACACCCACCCACACCAACACCCACACCAACACCCATACACACCCACACCCACACCACACCCCACCCACACCCACACCCACACACCCACACCCACGCCCACACACCCACACCCATCTATAGGTGCCATTGGGCAAGAAAGGGTTAATATGATCTTGAGTATTTTAAGTAGAGATAGCAACTTGAACAGTAATATATTAAAATGTATAGTTAGGTTTTCTTCTACAAACTATATAATCGATTAAAATCTCAGTTTAAGGATGTAACTTTACTGTAACATCGTTCTCGTGAGATTATAGAACGCAATGACAACTTCCAATAGATGATATCTGAGGTCGAAATACTTGGCTTCGGAAGATTGAGCTCATCTAAAAACTGATATTTTCTTGAAACATCTCCTACGAAGATAATTCTCTTTAAACATTAGAAAGTTTGCATGCCTTAAATTTTGAGTAAATATCAAGGGGAAAAAGTGAGACTCACTCTACTCCAAAAAAAAAAATTGGAGTACAGCTAGAGTACAAAAGAAGTGCGCACTCGAGGAGTCTCGCTTTTTTCCCCTTGACCCATTTCCTTTGTCGGGGACTTGGGTATACTCCTCCGAGAAAATTACATATCCATACTCAGTTTTTCGAGCTCTTTCGAATGATGTGTTTTTCCTCGACTTCAAACTTTTTGCTTGAACAAATGAAAGAGTATAAGAATAGTCTTTAAATCATTCGAAATGTCATTCTATTGAGAACTTATAACAGTTGATAGAATTTGAAATCTGAGTTTACAACATATCAGTCGCAACTATTTTGGAAAAAAATCAGCCAGATGAAATTCAACAATCTTTAGAGTCAACTATTCGGACTTCATCGAAATAAAAAATGCAAGCAAATAAATGTTGATCAATATGATGTTCGATGATATTTTCGTCTATATCTGATAGTTCTACTCATTTGAAAATATTCAGCAGAGCTTTATTTATTTTCATATTTCAAATATTTACTCAAATGAAAGTTTGGCTCTGGTGGATTATACTACTTTAAAGGCTGGTTTATCAATATTGTTATGAAACTATTTATTCACACTTATAGATCCACAAGTATTAAAAGAAAAAGATAATACCATATGATACATAAATAGATAGACCTCAAATACGATTTTTCAACAATGTAAAAAATTTTTATGCACCACATTTAAAAATTCAAGCTAAACGACGTTTAGTTCAGTTTGAGAGATTATTGTCATTTATATTGAAGCTTGCCGTTGTCCATTGGCAACACCATTAGTGGAGAAAATTCAAATTTTTCATTTGATTTTTTGTATGCGCACAAACTTTCTTAGCTGATGATGTTGTGAATGAACAACGACACATTCTAATATAAATGATTATAGCGCATCAATTATTGTCTTATTTCAAGTTAAACCTAATCTACCTATAAAATTTTTTATGGTGTTCATTATATAAACTATATTTTTGTACATCGAGGATAAGCACGGAGAATAGTAGAAAAATCACCGTGTAAAAAAAATTCAGTGTGCACAGCGTACACGCTACTTTTATCACCAGCGTCTAAAATAGTGTATAGATATTTTTTCTTTAGGATACTGTATCTGTTGTTTTCTTCGGTATACTCATTCATTACAAATACTGCATATGATAAAGGTGACGTTAATGTGCAACGATGCAAAACGGAAGTTATTTCTTCCTCTGTAACTTGTTGGAAAAATCCTTTTTTTTTATTTAAATAAATATCATAACAATATAGATCAATCATAATTGAGTAAGAAAAAAATGGATGTGAAAGGATACAAATTGTTACCGACTCATATTGGCCGTTTAACAAAGAGTATATTCGATGAATATTCAATATATATATTTAATATTCCATCAAATATAATTGATAAGTATCTTCCAAATAAACTTGATGCTTTTGCTTCATTAACATTGATCAATTTGGCTAAACATTATTTTTTTTATTCAAAACCAGTTATATTTGCTTCTCGATCACAAATAAATAAAAATGTTCAATCAATATCAAATACAATATCACTTGAAGATTTTCTAGAAGAATTATTATCAAAAAAAGATTTGGAATTACGTTATAATTTTGTAATAACTGGGAATTTATTAGTATTTGCTCAGATACCTCGTGTTCGTCATATATCATATCATCTTCTTTGTAAACATATAACTCTATCGAATCGATCAACAAATGTTAAATTTGCTGGAGAATTTTGGATTGATCAACATGATTATTTTAAATTAAATAATAATTCAGGTACATATCAACCATCGGATACATTAATTGAACAAGTTGTGCAATTTTTTAATTATATATTACCTCATTTTCAATTTCAAGGTAGAAGTTTTCGTATAAGTGCTCGACCTTCCACTACACTAGAGTCCTGCAACGGGATCGGGTACCCGGTACCCGACCGGACCCGAAACTGTGGTCCGGGTACAAATTTGCCGGGTCGGTTCGGGTGCCGGGTATAAAAAAAAATGCCGGGTCGGGTGCAGAATTTGAGCATACCCGGTACCCGACCGGTAGTCGATGACATCTTAACAAGTAAAAGTATTTTACACTCTAGGATAGAGTCCTGCAACGGGGCCGGATACCCGGCACCCGATCGGACCCGGAACTGTAGTCCGGGTACAAATTGTTACTTGATGAAATTAAAATAATAGTATATTTTGCCATATGAAATAAAAGTTTGAAAAGTGAATATAATTTTGACAATAACAATCAAGTGCTGACTATTTCAAGGCTGGGCCGGGTCCGGTCGGGTACCGGGTAGAGCTATCCGGGTCCGGTCGGGTACCGGGTAGAGCTATCCGGGTCCGGTTCGGTTCCGGGTGGAAGATGACCGGGTCCGGTCGGATTCCGGGTTTGAAAAAAATGAGCCGGGCCGGGTCCGGGTGCGAAAAGTAGTACCCGTGCAGGACTCTACACTACACATCGAGTTATCATTAAAACCAAACAAAAATTACATATAAAAACATAGTCAACATGTTAATTAGATTTCAACTTAATTGATATTTATATTGATGATTTTCAATTTAATTCTTTTTTCCTTAACCAAGAATAAATCGTTTTTTTTTAAACAATTAATTTAAACCATTTATTCTTATTTGAAACATCATATCAAAATTATTTTATGTCTACTGTATTGATCTTAATAGAAACAGTAACATTTGATAATTTTCTTCTTCATACTTGTGTAGAAATCATTTTATACATTTTATAATCAAAGCGCAAGAGATTAGACTAATGAGGGAATTTCCTCAGGTATTACCCTCCGATTTTGATGAATTTTGGTCTATAGACACTACATAGTGCCTTAACCCTTCGTGGTTGTCCGGGTTTTTGTACTTCGTAGCTGTCCTGGGGTCCGCCTGGACCCACCTATAGAAAATTACAAAAAAACGATTTTTTCCTTTCTTGAAGGGTTTCATTTGACTTATATGAAGAGGTAGAGATCTTTCTTTATAAAAACTAATGAGTCAGCCTCTCGTGAAAACAATGTAAAGATGTATGATATCGCAAAAAATTACTTTCTCTAATCGTTTTTGTAGCAACATTGATAATAGCTGGGAAAAGCATAGAATGTATCAATCTAGTCTAGATGATAGGATTCTACGCGTACATTGTTATATATATAATCAGTTGTACAATTGAGAGAGCAAGAAACTTTTCTTTTTGAACTATAGTTACTTTTATCTTTCTCTTTATTATTAGAAAAAGCAATAAAAACTCAGTTTTTTTTTATCAAACTGATGATGTTGTTTGTATATAAATATTATGAACCATCAATATAAATAATGAACATATAAGCCAACCAAAGTAACTCATTTAAAAAAAATTGTGAATCAACAGATGGCAGCTTCATCTAGACGAAAAATATGCTGGTAACAGCATAGTTATCGTAGGGTCCATCCGGATCCACAGCTGCATTTTTCATCTGCTAGGCTTATCGTTGATTTCTAATAAGGATGTTGTAGACCAACATAGGACTAGAGATTAGGTAAGGGAACTGGCCCGAAACAGAAGCTCTTGATGTAGTATTAAATAAAAAACTGTGAAATGGGTCCGCGAGGACCCCACGACAACCACGAAGGGTTAATAAAAACCCTAAAAGGATTTGAATTCCTAAAGTTTTCTTCAATAGTTATGAGTACTTTAATTTTGCTACTTGTATGACATATATAATACGCTATTTAAGAGATGGTTCGTCATAGCATGAATCATACCAGTAGTAACTAAATATCCTTTTTCTGTCTTTAATAATATATCAAGTTGTTTTGAAGTATTAATGAAAAATACTAAGGATCACAATTAACAAATTTTTGTGGTTAGATCATAAAAATTTAAAAAAAAAGAATTTCCAGTTCTTTGATGGTTCTGTTCAGAACTATCCTGTATTTGATTGGCCTTTTCAGACAGAAAAGATCTTACG
The DNA here is from genome assembly GCA_905250075.1 of Rotaria sp. Silwood1. Lineage (NCBI taxonomy): Eukaryota > Metazoa > Rotifera > Eurotatoria > Philodinida > Philodinidae > Rotaria > Rotaria sp. Silwood1. The sequence continues at coordinate 146,786 of CAJNOP010000451.1, forward strand.
AGATACAGGATTTCAAGAGCTTACAGAAACTCAATTGACTTTTTTGTACTGATGTAACTCCCCGAGATTCAAAGCAAATTACGAGCAAAAGTTCGACGATCAAACACAGACTTCTTCTTTTGTAGAAGCTCATTTACTTACTAAAACTTATTGTCATGAATAGTTGTATAGTACATTTTCTACGAAATTCTTTTCTGTATCTTTTAAAGCCTCTCCTGACTAGTGGTCTGCGTGATCGTCGATTTCACGATCACGGTCACGAACATGCGTGATCGTGCGTGATTAGAAACTTTTTTCTCGTCGTGATCGTGATCATGCGTGATTGGAAATTTTTTTCGTGATCGTGATTGTGACCGTGATCGAAACTAAAATTTCGTAACCCTAACTTTGGCATACCCACGAAATAAATTTTGTTGAAAAAACGCGGTCGACCGCGGTAAAGACAACCGCGGTTTCTAGCGGTGTTAGAGGGTGTGGTAGTCAGACCATTTATTCGTCTCGTCAAAACCGTCGAAAACCGCGGTTTTAACTAAACGCGGTAGGACGCCGTTAGAGAAAACCGAGGTTTTCGACGGTTTTGACGAGACGAATAAATGGTCTGACTACCGCGGTCCTCTAACACCGCTAGACACCGCGGTTGTCTTTACCGCGGTCGACCGCGTTTTTTCAACAAAATTTTTTTCATGGTACTACTTATTTATCTATCTACTTATCCATCGATCTATCTAGCTACCTATCTAACTATCTATCTCCTTATCTATCTATCGGCCTATCTAACTATCTATCTACCTATCTATCTATCTATCTACTTATCTATGTATCTATCTACCTATCTAATATCGACGCCAAAATATAATGAAAATCGATATTTTTTAAATATCTCGAGAATGAAAACAGCTAGAAACCTGCGGTTTTCACCATTCGAAAGAGAAATGTGGTGGAAATAAAACTCTGCCAAATTTGATTGGTCAATAATCGACCAATCCTGTGAGCGCTCATCGGACATTTTGAAGACTGTCTAAGGAAACTATTTTTCATTGGATTTTAGATTCCAATATGACCATTCGATGGAAAAAATTGTTCGCTTTCGATCTACGCAAAGTTGAGCCGCTATGGCTGAATGGTTAAGATGTTTGACACATATCCACAAGATACTGTGTTCGAACCTCGGCTCCATCAGTCATAGAATGACCTTGGACAAGTTACTAACGGCTGTTTTGTCTCGGACCACCCATCCGATAACAAACTGACTACGTTGTTGACATACACTAAATGGTCCTTGTGACTAGTATGTTGTTAGTTAGTATGTATGGGGAGCTTAAGAAATTAAGCGAGAAGAACTCTGAGTCAGGCCGGCCTTCTGTCCAGAGCTACATTTAGTAATAGATGTAGGAAAATATCGGGCTTCTCGAAACTGTCCTCGGACAGCACCCTATACCGCAAGGTAGCCGAAAGGCGGGGTATTCTTCTTCTACGCAAAGTTGAGCTTGGTAGCTTGCTTTGTTCAAGAGCTATAAGCATTTTCCTGAGACCCTCAAAATCGGCCAGGTAACCTTCAATCATCCTAAAATAGGTCACAATAGGGGTAACTGACCATGCTGAGTTTAGTTGTGATGCTTGTTTTTAGTTTCAAAGCAATTTGAAGTCAGAATATCAAAATTTTTGATTTATCTGTATTCTCACCCACATATCGAAAAAAGTGATACTATCCGAAATTTTGATATACTGACTTCAAATTGCTTTGAAACTAAAAACAAGCATCACAACTAAACTCAGCATGGTCAGCTACCCCTATTGTGACCTATTTTAGGATGATGGAAGGTTACCTGGCCGATTTTGAGGGTCTCAGGAAAATGCTTATAGCTCTTGAACAAAGCAAGCTACGGAGCTCAACTTTGTGTAGATCGAAAGCGAACAATTTTTTCCATCGAATGGTCATATTGGAATCTAAAATCCAATGAAAAATAGTTTCCTTAAACAGTCTTCAAAATGTCCGATGAGCGCTCACAGAATTGGTCGATTATTGACCAATCAAATTTGGCAGAGTTTTATTTCCACCACATTTCTCTTTCGAATGGTGAAAACCGCAGGTTTTTAGCTGTTTTCATTCTCGAGATATTTAAAAAATATCGAGGTTCATTATATTTTGGCGTCTATATTAGATTCTGTCATGACTTTGATCATAAAAGCTCAATACAAACAAATATTTATCTGGAGATGCTTCTCGAAATGTAGCAGACATTGATTTATAAGAGAATTTATTGCTTTTCTTTGCAATAAATAAAAAATGGTTTCTGACATGTTTTGGTTCTTTCCGCAACATCGATAGATATCATAAAATCATCCAAATAATTGAAATCATGAAAACAACTAATGAGAAAAATATCGACGCCATAGCCAACGTACTAAATAACACTTCAAGTACAATCGCAGAAAAAGAGGGTAGAGAAGCATTGTAAAATTTAAACATATTAAAAACAAATACATATGCAGCAACACCAATAGGCGGTATAGGTAAAAAATATCTTAAACGAGAAGAAATAAACAAGCGTGCAAAATAAAGTGTAATTCCTGCAACTGCGATCAAAGCTCCTGCCAAGGCGATTGAGAGCGTGTTAATTTTCAAAATTTCTTCGTCCATGTTGATTTTCGTCTTGTGATGTTTAGCGTGTCTTTCTTCTTCGTCTTTTTCGGGCTCGTCGTCGTGATTTATAAGGTGTTGTTGAGCAAGAGAGAGTTGAGCAGAATGAGAATAGATTGATGTATGCAATCGTTGTTGGTCCTCTAGTGATCCATGGTTATTGATAGTGACTTCATATTCGATTGTATTTGATTGCATCGAAGAGATGACGAAGAGCTAGTGTGCTAAAGAGTGTGCGTATGTAATGTTGACGTTACACGATGAGAGAACGAAAAAAAACTGTGATGTGTACCTGTTTCAGAGAGAGATATCGTATGCGCGGGGGTAGACAAGTGTGCACTCTAAGTTAAAATGTGTCGCATGTGTCGTAATTCACAACACATTACACGGCACGAGGTGCTCGTTGCGACACATATTTCCACGACACATCGGACACATTCTGAAATCATGGTTCCAGCCTACATTTCACGGTTTTCGTAATTTTTTTTCTTTCATGCAATCTAGTCATCAACATTTGATTAGTGAAATTAATTTTAGTCCTCGATGTATCCCCATAACACACTCAGATCTCGAGATTCAAGTGTTTACGCCTAGGCCGATCTTGGTCAGGTTACTCTCAGATAGACCTTTCCAAGCGATTCAATTTTTCTCAAAATATTTACAAGAAATAAACAATCGAGAAATATTTTCAATACAATTAGGCTCACGGAAACTTATGATTCTCATATGGAATATCAGATCGACTATATATAGATGTATACGTGGGACAAAGTCGTGAATGAACAGTCGTTATGTGTATATATATACAAATCTTAAAGGATATAAAGGAGTATATGTAACTATACAACACTGACTTTTTAATTCCATTGACTTTTGATGACTTCAATATCATTCAGAAAAATAAATGACATGCTTCGTTCGAGAATCGAACCCATGATCTGATCACTGGTTATTCGGATCAGTGCTCTAACCATTGGGATATCGAAACACAACTAATACATAATTTATTTTACTGAATGATATTAAATCATCGAAATTTTAACGTCGACACGATGTGTACGATGCACCTGGATATAGAGAAGCTATTTACTACCAAGTGAAAATGATGGTGGATTTTATTCTCCTCTTATCAGAAGATAAATATATAAATCCTAAAGAATAGAAACCAGTAAATGTAACTATACAATACATACTTTTTACTTCCTTTGACTTTCGATGATTTAATATCATTTCGAAAAATAAATTATGTGTTAGTCGTGTTTCAATAGCTCAATGATTAGAGTACTGATCCGGATAACTAGTTATCAGTTCATAGGTTCGATTCTCGAACGAAGTATGTCATTTATTTTTCTCAATGATATTGAAGTCATCGAAAGTTAATGTAAGTAAAAAGTCTTCATTGTATAGTTACATTTACTGGTTTCTATTCTTTAGGATATATATATTTACCTTCTGATAAGAGGAGAATAAAATCCACCATCGTTTTCACTTGGTAGTAAATAGCTTCTCTATATCCAGGTGCATCGTACACATCGTGTCGACGTTAACATTTCGATGATCTAATATCATTGAGTAAAATAAATTATGTATTAGTCGTGTTTCGATAGCTCAATGGTTAGAGCACTGATCCGAATAACCAGTTATCAGATCATGAGTTCGATTCTCGAACGAAGCATGTCTTTTATTTTTCTGAATGATATTGAAATCATCGAAAGTCAATGGAAGTAAAAAGTCAGTATTGTATAATTACAAAAGAATTGTATATGGAGAAATCAATCACGTGAATTGCTTGACCAATAATGACGTCACACGAAAAGGAAGAACATGAGATAAAAAAGACATATAAACTGTTAAACAGCTTAGCGTCTGTTAGCGACAACAACAGAAGCTAACACTACGATTAGATTTGAATAGATAAAAATCTTTATATGTCTGTAAAATTGTTTTCTCCTTTTATAGTAGATTTCAATATTTTACTTTAATCAATGACTCAAACTTCAGGTAAATAAACTATCGAGAGTACTAATATGCGAAAAAAATAACTATTACGTTTTTCATGCTTTAGCTGATCTACTTATTGCTGATACTGTTCCATTGTCAGATCCTTCGAAGTGGAGATCAAGAGTGCCGTTAGAAAACGGTAATTTTTCTCCTTCATACTATTAGTGTATCTATTTTTTCATTATCATCATGTCAAAGATCTTCAATTCGATTCATCATTCTGTCGTCCTAGTTTATACACTTCTGATGAAAATCTTCATTTGCGAAAAACAGTTGCGACAAACGAGTGGCGTACATGTCGAGCGATGAATGTTGGTTGGTCAGATAGCATTCATTATTGGTCAGTCAGAATAAATGATCGAAGTGCAGAAGGTTATTTAATGATTGGTGTTGTAACGGATGCCTTTGACGTCAGCGCTGTTACTTATCCAGGAAACACAGTAGATAGCTTTGGATTTTATATTTTCAACGGACATAAATACAATGGTAGTAATAGTGTGGCATTCACTAGTGATTTACCGAAAAATGGAGATGTAATTGGTGTACTTCTTGATCTTGAAGCTCGAACTTTAACTTATTTAAAAAATGGTAAAATTGTCGGCACATCATAGGGTCTTTTACTTGTCGATGGAACTATTATCAAGTATTATCCAGCCGTTGCATGTTATGAATTAGGGCAATGGATCAACTTTGCCAAGACCCTGAAATATTGATCATATTTCTCATAAGCGTCTAATCAAGAGGAATCCTAAAAAGCTCGCGGAAATCCTGAGAATCCTAGAAGTGAATAATGTAGAAGTCCGAAAAACAATAAAGTTACAAGTACGTGTCTTGTATACCAGTTGCAATGTGGGTGTGGGTGTGGTTGTAGATGTGTGCTGTGTGTGCGATGTGGCTGGTTGCCAGAAACTGTTCCAGCAGCACATTGGCACCCGCAAACGCACCCATGATACACATCTCACTCCGTCGACACCCACACCAGCACCCACAGCCCTTAAAGCATAGAAACACTAACAAGCGACAGTACTAACAAGCATCAAAGAGGTTATCTTAAAAACAGTAAAATGCTTTACAGCATCACATAGAGCTGTCTCGTCTAACATATGTTTTACCATAATAGATGGAAGAAAGCCCATCGGTGTGAACATGGGAAAGTCTCATAACGGAAATACCGAACGATTTAATGAATTTATACGTGAGTTTAATGCATTATGACTGCCAAAGCGATGCATTGTTTCCCTATAAACGCTAGCTCAGCAGAAACTTCACTTACGGAGTGGATCAAAGATTTCTTTCCTTTTTGCTCAAAACCACACGCACAGGTAACCATGATCCCGGGGATGTTAAGATTTTCAAGACTTCAAAGGTTTCCAAGAACTCAACAATTCAAATGATTGCTAGAATTCAAGAGTTTCAATGATTTCTAGAATTCAAGAGTTCCTGAAGAGTTTCGAACTCGTGGAACTCGACCACATCTCTTTTTTACATAACTCTTGTGAATTTCTTTTGCTGCGTGATCTCTGAAAAAAGGAACATATTATTTGTTCTCAGATGTGTGTGGATGTTACTGCCATAGCGTAGTTCTATAGATATCTAGTGAGTATCAATGGATGAGTATCAATTTGATTAGGTGAAGTTATGACAAAAATTATCACATGAACCCGCATACCATTGTGCACAGCGAGGTTGACGCTAATGTTAATATAAACAAACCTATCCATCCTTTTGAAGTATTTGATAGTAGTTTTATAGAAGCATGTAAAGAAGGTTGCCATATCGAAAGAACCTAATATACCTTCGACGGTCAAGCGAGCCATAGGGACAAGAGTTACTTTTTTTGTCTAAACCTGTGGAAGATCCTTTCAACATTTGAATGACACCAATTCACCGTTTACCAAAGCAAAGTAATTATGATTATAAAAATGTTAATGCTCTCAAACTATTGTACTTATAGTCCTAAGAGTTTCTTTCTGGCTGTTTGACTTTTTTTTACTTGTAGCTACATCATCGAAAATCACTGCAGTATCTTTTGTAATGTACATGCCACTGCGTATTTACGTTCTTAAGGAACGAGACAATTCTTCAATTAATCATTCCAACTAAATATCTAAGTCAACTATTTTCTCTAGTATATCTTAAAAGAAAAGCCGAGTTTACGCAGCATTTCTTACCTCCTGCCATCATTTAATTTCGACTTTTATCAAACGCATCCAATTGAATCAGAGAGAATCTTCATACCAGTTAGATTAAATATTGAATTAGACTAACAGAATTCTAATAATTCATCATAAACAATTACGAAATTTAATTACTACCCAACATGCATTTAGGCTTTTTATGATGAAAACTGCTTTAGCTTAAGATTAATGCTTTTTCTTAAGAATTGTTCGTTAATAGTTTCTACAATCCAATCCGTTCCTATGACTTTCAGCTAAACTTACAATAGGTGAAATGAATAACAGTACTCAATGTTTGTTTTGGAAAGCTGAATCAAGTAATAGTCTATTACGAAATGAAACTCTTAAAAGCTGGCGTATTTATCTGCTATGCTATGTATGCAAAAGCACAGTGATCTGACACCCAAGCAGGCAAACATTTTCAAAAACGCGTTTAAACGCACAAAAAAGTCTTCAAAACCACAAAAAGTGGTCGTGTTTGGCTCACGATCGCGGTTTCCCATTCTTAGATAAAAACAAACAGTTTTTATCCGTTTTGTGCGTTTAAACACGTTTTTGAAAATGTTTGTCTGGTTGGGGGGAGTTCGATATTCGTAGCTAAATATTTTTCTTTCAGTTACTGTTAAGAAAGATGATTCTCTTTTGATACATATCTTGATCTAAACATGGTTGCTGGAAATGTCTGTGTACAACGTCAAAATAGTTAGCAGTAGAATCACTTATTTTCTGTATAGAATCACCCGTCACATTGTATTGGCTCTCTACAAGGTTGTGTTTGATGCGGCAATTCATTCTCTATTGGACGGTTTTATTTTCAATATGAATCATCAAGGAAAAACTGGAATTTTACTTACAATACTCTATTATCTGCTTGAAGCGCTTAGTAACCCTTGTGGAGATTGATTTTCTTTTCTTTCTTTGTTTCTTAAACTAATATACTCAACTCCTAATTAGATTCTACACCAAATGTTAATATTCTCCTGAAGAATGTGCGACAAAATATGGATCTCTATACTAATGAAAATGAACGTGTAACCAGTGGATCAACTCGATTATAACAGGCTTTGCTTGTCGAACATTTATTACATTACGCAAAGGAACTTCGTTCCTAAAGAAAGACTTCTAGTGTGGGTATACTACATCCCTAGTAGCATCTGAGGAAAATCTCAAGTCTGATAACCGATACCGAAAAGTTGACCGTTCGATAGAAAATTGAATGCTGAGCCAAGTGGAGTCATTTAAAGGAACAATATAAGTAACTGGGCGAATCTCAACGAGAGTTGCTAACGAAATAGAGGCAATAGATAGAGTATTTGAAGTGCAAAACGTAGTTCTCACTAACATGATCCACTTGGAAAAAGAAACTATCGAATAGAGAGTAGAATTCTGTGTAAAATACGATCTTTTAAAGGGCTGAATTAGTTCGAAGGACGAATCAGAGCCGAAAATTTTAGGATCCCGTGTTAACTTTACTTGCGTAGAGAAATTAGCAATCTATTCAACATTTGCAGAAACTCAGAAGCACTACATGCTTCTTACTTCTAGAATAGAGCCCATCCTCTACGTGTTCGAATTATTTTTTAATAGTTAAACGAACTTTTCAGAAAATTATTTTGCACAAAACTCGAATCTCTCAGCAGCAGAGAATTTTAAGTGTAATAGTATTCAAAATTTTTGATATTAGTCGTATTCCAAATTGAAAGTTTGAAAAAAAGAACAGCTACCTGCTTTGTCTCCTTTGAAAATTTCTTAGGGATTTGGAATGAAAAATCTTTCCAAAGATCAGTCGTTCGCGGATGGGATTAGATTCCTCTGTTTTATATTAATGGCAATGCTGCTGGATATCTAATTATGACCTATACACAAGTACAAAGAAATAACATAGAATATCTCAATATCTTCTATGACACTTTTGAGTTTACCAAGTGAAGGATATGAAATAGATAGACTTTAGTATCACCTTAAGTTCTTCCCTTGTTGGAAAACATTCCTTCTCTGTGATTTTAAGCTCTGAAAGATTTTCCTAGAATCAAAAACAAATCTCAATGGTTTTTAATAGGACAGAGGTTACTGTTAACACAAAAATGCGTCGTGCGGTTTACGAACACCAAGTTCATCTGTAGAAGACACTCAAATGTTGCTAATCCACTGATCGAATTGTTTTGAAAAACATTAGCATTAGCACGAAAGTCGATTTCTTTATTGTCATAAGAATCTTTATTTTTCATTTAACATCTCAATATGTTGACTTCTTTTGCAATTCAATAGGGGTAAAATAAATTATCTTAGACACGAAGAAAAGTATTCGATATGCTACTGTACTTAAGACGTGCTGTTTAATACTTGAAACCCTATCAAGTAATGATAGTATTAGATTTTGAGGATTTGTTTGGTATATTTGCTTTTCAATCTTTCTGATCTCTTCGATAGACAATGTTAAGTGTGAAATTTCAGTTTCTGCTAAATAGTACCATGGCTAGTGAAAATAGTCGAGTTAAAGATTTTCCCTGTCCCTCTTCCAATGATTGCTATTGATTACAGATGTCAGTCGACCGATTTTAACTTATTGTTAGTGTTCTGCTTTCGAAACATTTCAAAAAAGCATGTAAAAACTGAAAATGTCGTCTGTGCTGTCACTCAAAGGCATCCAAAGGATAATTTTAATATGATGAATTCCATAGAGAAAGGATCCCGTTCAATTTTCAAGTTAATATAAAATCGGAAGAACTATTCAGAAACGAATGCGCAGAAGTTTTATTGTGTATAATGAAGCGAAAGTCTCTTGTTTCGTATGATTCTTCTATCATTTTTTTCTTTGTTGAGTCTCAGCGAAAATAGCAATGTTACATAGAGAATGAAGCTTCCCATCTAAAAAGAAACAGCAATCAAAATCAAGCAAAAAATAAGACCTTAATTCCTTGAGTCACTAATGACACAAGTTTTGTTTTAAATATTGCAAATGCAGCCTCTCCATCTGAAATGTTTATGAAATTTTCTATGAGATTTTTAATTTTTCACTGAGTTAACTTGCATCATAAGTATCCTTGAAAAGGTCGGCCATCCGCACACATATGGTGCAGGTTTTTCCAGATTAATATGATTTGAAATCTAGCAAGAACTTGCTGTATTGCATCTATGACACTACGTCTAACTTACTTCTACCACTTTTAGATCAAAATATTCCATAACGCGATAGAGTGTCGGGACAGCAGTGGAGGAACAGGCTTTCAGCCATGCAAACACTTATACTGATAACACACTCCCTTAATTTCACAAAAAATGTCACATGTAAAAGTTTTCGAGTAAAACCGACAGTATCGTTGCCAACGAAAACTTTATGCCGAACTATTCTTATTTAAAATTTTATTTTCTTGATTATTAGTTTTCAGTTTCAATAGACTACAGAAAACAGTATTCATCGAATACAAAATTTTTCTATGGAATTCATCTTTTTAAAAAGATTGATTTTCGTCACGCTTATGATGGTTTCCAATTTTCTTTGCCATGCCCACATAATTTTTGTCTCCCCAGAAGAAAGATTACTAACATGCATCTAATCAGCATGTCTCTAACTCCTTTAACGCCCTTGAGAATTTTTCTCTTCAGTAGAGAAATGAAAAAGATAATATAAACAGCTTATACTTGCGCTCAAACTACAACTTCAACATTCGATGATGTTTCGGTTTTACCAATCGCAGAGTATATGCAAATGAATTCATAGAAGCGGTTTACCGTTGTCTCTCTGATGATGTTCTTTCTTTAACCACGTTTTTGTTTTTCTTTCACTGCTTTTAGTTACGAATTCGGCATAAAAAATATGATAGGTTTTCACTGCCACTTCAAATCATACAGGCATATGAAGAGAAGAAAAGTAGAAAAAATATAGCGTTGCTTAGAAGTAAAACAAAAAAAAAACACTATTGTAATTCTTTCGACTTCTATCAACCACGGACGACACAGCTTTCGTTTCGTGTTTGTCTTAGAAGGAACGTATTGCATGTTGCAATATTCAATACGAGCATGTTTTTATTCAATTTAAATTCATCGCTTCATGCGTTTCGTTTCTTACAAAATAAACACGACTTGTTTTGAGTCTGTGCGATGCATTTCATTTCGTTATGGATTAAATACACTGTTAGAAATCGTTACAAAACGCTTTCTGAGTAATGTGCTGTTCAATGAAATGCATTCATGAGGTTTGCTCAACAAAAATGACTTTATAAGTCATACGAATCGATAGATAAATCCATGCAATTTTTTCTGAAAAGATCCTACCTATATACTAAAGGTTGGTGCATTTTTTGTATATTGACTTGAATCTATCAGCGTGTCATCATTTCGTATTCTACATCGGAAAACAGAATTGACACTGGAATTTTGAACTCTGTCACAAATCCGTGAAATCTGGAAAGCTGGAGAAGTCTATGAAGAAGCCGAGAGACGTGTCAGATATGCAGGACATAGGAGAAGCTGGAGGAGTGCAGCAAAATGCAAGAGATGACAGCTCGACTACAAATAGACACGAGCATTACAGGGTTTGGGTGTTGGCGTAGTTCTTCTTTCCATCTACACATACAAACAGTCACACCCACACCCACACCCTTCTTAGCAGCGGGTTTTTTTCTTTAGCTTTCAAGAAAAAGAAATTCAAAGTCAATATTCAGGTGAAGTGACAATGAATCAGCAAATGTTGACAACATCTTTTCACACAAGCAAATCATCGAACACTGTTGTGCCGAGTAATCAACAGTAGTGTTTGTTGCATTCTATGAAAGGTATACCACATCAAAACAAGATACAGATTCTATACGAAAGGATGTGGGTGTGAGTGTGGATGTGGGTGTGGATGTAGATGTGGGTGTTGATGTGGGTGTGGGTATGCGTTAAGAGAAGAGTCATTCCCACACCCACACCCACACCCACCGACACTCACACCCCACATCCAACCCACACCCACACCCGTCCACACCCCACACCCACACCCACACCCCACACCCACCCACACCCTTGCCATTTTAAATTTATATGAAGTCGAAGTTTTAATTTTTCAACATGATTAACGTTATTAAGAATCCATTTTAGATATACAAACTTAGAATCATCATTAATCTTACTTTTTAAAATAAAAAATTTTAATTTTGGAACCTACAATTAAAGAAATAATTACTTGAAAATACGTTTCTTTAAATGTGAAATCTTTTTTTTGTACAAAATAAATCGTATAACAATGAATCAAAACTGCAGTAGTCCACATGAGTCTTCGGCAGCCTTCAATTTAGATAGCGTGATTGTAGCTTTAAAGATTCTTACATAAACGAATAGCCTGATGTGGCACTTCCACTGAATCAACGATATGAAATCGTCTTTTTATCTCATCATCCGATGGTTATTCTAACAATCCGAGTGACTTGGAGTATTCTTGAGACTTCGTATGATATGAGAAGACTTTCTAACGAACCTAGCAACAAATCTAGTGCGAAGTATGAAAAATCGTATTTCTAACAAAAATGATTTTATTATCTATTGATAATTAGTGCATGAAGTATATTTTTTTAATACATGGAAATGTTTGATTACTTATGTTGTTTGAAACAGTTGTTAGAGACCGAAGAGTTTTGCGGAGTACTTTATCAATAGATTTAGAATTGTTGCAAAAACTTCAAACGAAACGAGAATTTAGAATATCTTTTAATCGATGACCAGACAATATGTCTATTCGTTTTTACGTTTTTCTTATCAATTTTTATCTCGCTCTAAGAAAAGTCAATTTTTCAAGCAAGAATCGATTGTGATATTAATACATATTCTGATAGTCCCTGCAATTGACTATAAACTAGCATAATTTTTTTTTGTTAAAATAAGATGAGTTTTTATGATGGCTCTCTATCTGAGAACTATGAACTTGTATTGTAACATTATACCACAAGTTTTATAGTTCCAATTAAATTTTGATTGAAGAACATTATGACATATCCGCATATACACTATTTAATAAAACTTGACGAATAGTTGTGGATATATTCGGTAGCTTACTGTATCAAAAACATTATTTTTCGTTCTTCTCAAAGTCAGTTTTCTTGAGTATACCCTTCACGCGAACAAGCTTTTCTTCATACAGATGACGGTTCATACTCAGCCGGAATCATGTCCGATTTCTACGATTTTCTTTAGCTGAAACGAAAGACTTAGATCTTCCATTTTAATTAACGATTTTTTATTATAGCTTAATCTACTATTTACAACTACTTCGACATCTTAGCCCGTATCGTCATCGTGAAAACTCTGAACTCATATCGACTATAGATGATCAATAACTTGAATATAACTCATGAGTATCTTGAACAATTGGAAGACATACTTTATCGATGGAGAAAAAAGTAGAATTGAAGTGGAAACGTACAAAGTACATAGAAGTAGCTCAAAGTATATGGACATATTTTAAAGTATTAAGTAATTTCAACTACATCGAAATACTTTGAATTACGTCAGCACTTAGAACTACTCCGAGTTACTTTGAAGTACTTCAGAGTAGCTTGAAATATGCTTAGAATGGTTCAATGTATACGTGAAGTAGTATAAAGTGACTTTAAAGTACCTTGAAACAGATCGAAGAAATAAAAAGCAAGATAGCACAATCTCAACTGCAAATGTCTGCATTTCCCTCTAGCACTTTACCTATAACCTATATTTCCCCTTCCTAATAGTGGCCAAATACGTCATTGTTTTCTACAAAAAAGTGAAATGTCGGGTGTTTCGAACCCAAAACATTAGTCTAGGATAGTGGAAAAGATTTTATGATTTTGCACCGAAATAAGAATTTGTTTGAGAAGATCTGCATACAAGAAATATATTTTTCTCTGATTAAACAATGGTTAGCGTCTATTTCATTTATTTTACCTTATCATTCCAATTGACAACAATTGGGGTAAACTGTATAATCTGCATCTTGTGTAACCATTCGTGCGCCAATACATCCCTGAATCTAATTGAGAGAGTTTCAAGAACTGGTACATGGTCAATAATATGTTCAATAAAATGACCATACATAAGATGAACGTGTAAATGGCGAAGAGTTATACAGTTAGTAACAAGTTGATCGTAAATTAGTTTTGAATAAATATCATCAGACGATGAAAGACATTCAGGTATTACAAAAACAGAATCGTCTTCCGAAATATCAAGTCGAAGCGCAGTTAATTGACATTTAGAAGAAAAAAATTGACGTATGAAGTGTTTCCATATGACTGTAAATTTTCGAACTATGTCATGAAAATAAAGAACAAATCTTTGTTATTTTTCTTTCAATAAAAATCTGTAAGTTTCATTTGTTCTCAATATTTAATTTCTGAGATTTTTCTGATAAAATGAACTGTTTGACAAGAAATTTCAATTTACCTTGATTAAGATCATTTACGCAAGATTCTTGTTGATTTTCAAGCATTTCAGAAGAATCTTTATCAATTTTCAGAATTAGTTCATCCATTTGATATTGAACAAGTAAAGATAAATTGTTAATTAAAGTTTCCGATAGATAACATCGAGTCAAAATAAGTGATTTCAAATTAATAAAACGAATCAAATTTTCTTGAAAAATCCATTCAGATATGATATCGAAAAAAATTGATCTTGCTCCATCAATATGAAGTCGTTTTATAGAAGCAGAAAGAGTTGAGCTGGAATTTAGTGAACAAAATATTGACTGATATTTATTTAAAGATAAATCTGTTCCAGTAATAATGATTCTACTTTGATTTCCATCATTATTCATTGAAAATACCGAACAAATAAGAGAATTAAATCGTTTATTGATTCCGCAAAACGATTCTATCATTTCAAACCATGCTAAATTTGATAATATATTAAAAAGAATTTCATTTGCCAAATTTTCTAATGTATTTATCATTTTATCTAGACAAATAAATTATTTCTATTTACATATATATACTCTAGTTGAGAATTAATTTCGAAATATAATTTTTCAAACTCGTACAGGTAATCGACTTCACATTAGCAGTGAAGATATATCGGGAAAATGTTTCAAAATTAAATTTTATTTTTCACGACATCAGTCAAACATAAATAATCTCGTCAGATTGAAGTTTCCCTCGTATATAGTTTTAAAGCAAAAAAAAACCTTGATCATATATTAAACCGTAATCTTCTCTCGATGAATCTGTTAAAATGAACCTATTTCCCGAAATATTCTGTGTTATGAATGACCTTCTTACTGTGTTACATGAAAGAAAAAATATGTGCTATAACAACTACAGAACTGAATATCATACCTTCTACTATATTACATACAATGAACCACGTTAAACATATAAAAAGTGCACAAAATATCTTCGTGATAGGATTTCGCCAGTACCGACTGTATGCAGTACGAGTCTAGGAAGTTACACATGCTTCGAGCGTTAAGCCTGGCCAGTAGCGGACCCAATCTTTTACTTCTTGCCTGGTACGAGCTGAAATTCAACTCGAGAAACCTACCTTGTATTGAATTCGGATTCACAAAAAAAAATATATATTCGAAATGTTCCTGTATAAACCATTGCAAGGATATTATGGTCCACCACTGAATTGATTTCAACACAACAAACTAATATATTTTAGTGATATGCAGATTCCATTATCCGCCCTCATCATTCAGATTGCTTGGTACTCAAGTGTATACGTGTACCTCGAAAAATTTGTTCCGTTCTACTTCTTCAACATTTATTCGAACTATCAACTTTGTTGTACACGCGTGTAGCAGCGAGAGTCACAAGTCTTTCAACACTTTTTTTTATATTAGTCTCTTTCCCAAAAATTGTACTTCTATTCTTGGTCAAGTTACATGTGTTTCAATGATCTATGAAATTTTCATAGTAATATTGTCTTCTTACGCTGATAAAACTTACCAACAAAATAATAAATTATTTAAAACATGTTTTATATATCAAAACATTCATTTTCTGGAATAATACTTTATAATTTTTATCTATTTCTATAATTATTTCTGGTGTAAAGAAATTTTCATTCTATGCTATTTGAATTTAAGAAAGCAAAATAAAATGTTAAGTATAACTTTTCTTTTTATCCGCTTTTCAACTAAAATCACAAAAAATATCAAGAATACAAATTATATAGATGATTTTTTTTTTAAATAAATTATATACTTGAAAATTGATTTATATGAAGAGAAATAACTATCTTACCTTTCGTTACATAAGATGTATTCGTCTCTCTTTAATGAACCAGAAAGAAAAGCGTATCTTTCTTTTTTTTTTGTTTAAGGATGAACAAATTTGACGAAAAAAACAAACTATGAATCTGATACAGTGAAATATTAGGAGGACACGTTTATTGTCCCTTGCCAATATTTCTCTTCCAATTAGAAATATAAGAAAAACAGCGACGAATAAAATCACCATAGAAAAATCATTTGAAAAAAAAGTGACGAAAATCATCGCCTTATGGCTTTTTCAAATGAATATTATTTATAAATAAATTCTGTTTAACTTGTCTTTTATTGAACGAAGTTCATGTAGTGGAAATTTCACTTAAAAGTGTTAATCTTGCAAGTAATCGACCTTCTTCTCATCGCGTTTAAACATATATAGTACACTAAAAATATTTTTCAAACAAAATTAAATTGGCAGTTTGAAGAATATTGAAACACTTTATTTTACTTTTTTTATCTCTCAAGAATCGATTGAACTTTGATGATACATTGTTTAGAAAGCAATAAGTTATTCCATCTATATGGAATTTCAAGTCTATTCAATTTATTGTTGTTTATCGAATGCAAAAGTTAATTATTACTACAAATCAGTTTTTGTCTTTTGTTAATTCATTGGTATTGATTTACAAAAACTGTTGTTTTCTGAAGATTTATTTTTGAAATTTTTTATGCATACTGTTGTAAGAATGGAAAAATCAATACTATTTTGTATAAGAATTAATCAGGGATAAAACCTCGTTTTCATTAAACATCATAGAATAAAACTTGGCAAACACCGAATTATATTATCAGTTTCAATTAGTTTTTATTTTTTCTATTCTTATTTCTGAGCATTCAAACTTAGAAAAGGATGCTTGTGGATATATGCTAGCAGAATCTATCCTATTTGAAAGTTACAAGAAAATTCGATTATTTATGTATAGTTAGAAATTTTAGCATATATGTGGTAAGGGAAATGCGTTTGATACTATGAAGAAAAACTTAAGGATAAATTGTATGATAACGAAAAATGAACGATTGTGTACGAATCGATCACGGTGAATTTGACTTCAACTATTTTTCAAGTATTCATTAGAGTTTTAGTTTTTAAATTTTAGCCTAGCTTGATTCATCCTTCTAATATTTGGCCTGACTGCTAAGTTTTGGAAATCAAGTACTGATGCATCGTCTTATTATCCCAGAATACATTTACAAATTCATTGAACTCTGAGAGCAAATTTTTGAACAAAACATTAGTTTAGTGTTGAGGCACTTACAATTATCGACAGGAAAACTGTTTTAGATCAAAAAAGATACCATGGTTAATTTTGCCATCGTGGTATCGCAAAACTTAAATATTAAACGAAAAAGTTCTTGCCTATTCTTATAAGTATAACATCGTCCCTACATTTTGGTTGTATACTTTCTGAGACGGCTATCTTCTATGTGTCTTCAGACGTTAGTTTTATTATTGCTATCACATTTTTTGATAACAAAAATGAGAGTTGACATGATCAAAAACATTTTGCTAATTTAAGCCTTTCTTTTTTGGAAAATTTTTATGATTACTATCTGTCTGTGTTAATTTCTTATTTCGTGCAGCAACTTAGTCTTATCTTGTATTTTTGAAAATAAATTAAGTGAACAACTGATAGCAAATTTATATATTAGTGTACAGTTTTGAAATGAAACGTATTCACAAAATCAGTAGTACCAATCGGTGTGTCGATAGCTCATATAGTTTAAGTATAAGTTTTGTCTAGATGATAACCACATGAAAGTTTGCTATGGAAAGCAGGCGTTTTCCCTAGATGTTACAATTGTAATTCATGAAGAATTTTTCATGTGGTCGAAAACCTAATACTTAAGTTTTCATTTTCTAAGGAACAAATTGGTCAGAACAGAGCTTCTAAAACTATGGCCTGCATTTTAGTAAAAAAAGAAAGTAGTGTGCCTCGCTAATCTTATTTCATAAACAGTCATTTGAAAGTATTTCCTGGGTATAAATATGAATTTGGAGGGTGTGGGTGTGGGTATGACTGTGACATTAACTATTTCAACAGTCACACCGACGCCTCACACCCACACCCACACCCACACCCACACCCACATTCACACACCCCACCCACACCCCACACCCCACACCCACACCCACACCCAGATTTATTTTCTATTATTCAATATACACCGTATTTGAAATATTTAAATATTCAATCAGAGACACCTTATGAATTTCATGGACCAAATCGATGGTCGAACAATAATACTATTCAATTAAAACAATTCTATTTGACATTCAATCGTAGAATATATGGAAGACGTAGATTAGCTTCTAGACGAATAGATTTTCATCAATTAATCAATGCTATAACACAATTTTCATTATCATTAGTTTGTTTATCATTAAATTTAATTGGTTGTTATATAACATCATCAAATGATTTACCATTCAATGGTATTCAACTTCAACAACAATTTTTACAATTAATGCCAAAACTTCAACAATTTCATTTGTATGCAATATTAACTCAAGATTTAATTGATATTAAAAGTATTTTATCGACATTTAAAAATCACTTTTGGTTGGATCATAATTGGACTGTTGGAATGCATGACAAATATTTGTATACATTACCATTTCATTTCGATAAACTATACGATTTTACCGATTTCGATCGGGTTGATTCCAATAATTATGAGATTTTAATAAATAATCCTCAAATATGGTACAATGTCAAATCCATAAAATTCAAAATAGCCAATTTCGATCTCCTGAAACGAATTCGAATAAAAATGCCAAAATTACATCTAATATCAATCGACTATTTCAATTATTCTGATAATACTCAAGATCTTCATATGATTCAAAATCAAATAAATAATATGAATGTAACATTAGATCGTATAATGACTGTTCATCTAACTTGTGGATCATTAGAAAATGAAAAACAATGGTTCATGAATATATTACCAAATATAAGATATCTAGTTTTATGTCGTACAGAATTCCCTTTATTGAAAAGTCAATTGACTTGGATATTGAATGATAAAATTGAACGATTAGTCATCGAGGGAAATTTAATCGTTGAACAATTTGGAAAACAAAATTATATCTATTTTTCAAATCTTCAAGATCTTCAATTAAAACTTGACTTGACATTTGATTCGGAAATTTATGATGAATGTGTAGATGCGATAATGAAATTCTTGACATATTATAAAAATCTAAAAACTTTATTGATTGGTTTTAATCGATTCACTTTTAATCTAATAAGATCTAGTTCCCAAATAGAGTTGAAGAAAATTCTTCAAAAATTAGATAAAAATAAAATTGAAGAAAACTATGAAATCATACATAATCATCGTCAATATGCCATTTTTGTCAAAAAAAAAATCTACAACCTTTAAGTTTTGATCAACGTTTTCTCTTACACTGAATTTTCTGTATGATCTCTGAAATTGACATTTCTATGGATCCGATATAAAACTCGAATAAAGCATCAATTTATCATTGATTATTGATTAGAACAATTGCAATACTTCTGACATCAAAATTTCATCACTGTGGTTTCCGAACACGAAGCGAAGAATTTTTCATGCACCATCCCATGAATGATTGGTTCAAAGATTGGTTCAGTGTTAACAATTGTTTTTGCTATTCTGCCAATCAAGGAATCGAATTCTTCTCTTTGGCGATGATTTACGCAAAACAATTCTGTAAACACACACACTCAATATGTTGCCTAAAGATGTAGAGTAATGAAGCCGAAATAATTTTAGAAATGAGTCTGTGACTTGGTTTGAACGTCTTGAGTTATGAACCATCGAGCCAACATGTACGATTGGTTTCTTTTTCTGATGATTTTATTTTTATATAGAAACACAATATTGATATTGCTTACATATAAGATGTAAAAAATTTGAATAAATCGAATAAAAGATGAGGTAAAAACGAAAATTTGTGTTCTAGCAAACCCAAACAAATGTTTTTTTTGATAGATGTTACAAAAGCAGAGCTGGAACCCAACCGGCCGGTTGGATTGGGTTGAATCTATCAACCAGCCGGCCGGATCCGGTCTTTTACCGGTTGAAGGTTGAAAAAAAGTCGTTGTTTGCTTAGTTTAAATATAAAACTGAAACCGATAAGATTTTTCAAACGTATCGGAACAGGTACATGAAGAGACAGTTTCGTTTTTTTTCTATATTAATAATTTCTCTGTAAAATGTGAACCTTTTCGTTGTTTCTTTATCATGAACTGTGCTGTAGAATACTCCCCACAAAATCGCCATATGAATGATGTTTCGTGGTTAACAAGACAAATCTGAGATCATAAAAATAAAATATTTGTAGGAAATTCTATTTTTTAAACAGTAATCTCGATGTTCGTGTGCAACTTTTTTCTTTAGAATGAAGATCACTAACGGATCGAATTCAATGATAAAGCTAAATTAGTACAATTGTCGCGTTTTAAAACAGTTGTATGAGCTCTTCAAAACTACAAATATTGAATGAAGTGCACCATTTTCTACAGAATTTCAGAGTATTTCATGGAAAGTAATTCCCCCCCCCCCCCCATCAAAAAATCTAATTTTCGTCAGAAACATCGATTTTCGAGCTTTACACCTGGTTGGATAGCCAGAAGTTTCTACTTTCGAACGCACTATAGTTTATTAGTTTTGCGGTGGTTTTTGAGCGTTTTACAGAGTGTTTTTCTAAAACACTCAAAATCAGAAAAAATGGCAATTTTAGCTATTGGAGAAGTATTCCAGACGCATTTTTGCATCTCTCCATTCGATTCGCCATAGTCGATAACCTATAACGAACTATTCTCAGTTTTTTCCTATAACGCATGATGAAGAAAGAAAATTGATTTTTTAAGTCAAACTGGTTTTATGCGTTTTTCTCAAAACGATTTTTTTCTGTTATTACCTGTTCGTGCGTCCCTGATGTCTCCTCCAGATCCTGTATAGATTTCGGGTTGGTGTCAAAATGTAGCCATGACTTGCCGCTACAACTTAACTGAGTCGAATTTTTTATTTTCGATTTCATTGATTCAGAAAGAGAAAATTTTCCGAAAAATGAGCCCCAATTTTTCGACTTTTGCAAAAAAATCTTTCCGAAAAAATCAGCAAACAAAATTTTTAAAAATCCGATTTTGTTAAGTTGTAGCGGCAAATGTTGGCTACATTTTGACACCAACCCGAAATCTGTATCATTAGATCTTGAGGAGAAATCTGGGACACACGAACACTTACTTGTTTGACCATTAATGTTAGGATAACGCTTGAACATCTCAATATTTTGCACTGAAATTTTTCTTGTATACTGTCTAGGACGGGAGACACATTCCCTGAAAATTTCAGCCAGATCGATTGTTCTGGAACAAAAATAGTTTTTTGGTGGGGGGGGGGGGGGGTTAAGAAAATAGGTCATAATGTATAGTTATCTTGCATGCACTGGCAGGTAAATTGAAGCTCAATATGTAAAAGGGTTCGTGAGTGATAATCGATAAGATAGAATAGCCGTGTGGTAAGTGCGTTCATCTTCTAGTGTGACATGTCGAGTTTAAATCTACGTAAGTCCACTTATGTTCTATCTCTCATGCATGTACAAGTATCATTTTCACGCATTGACACGCGCCTTTTGCACTTTCACGAATGACTGGGTAGTCGATAGTCATTGCATTATTAGAAATGGCAGATATAGTAGCTTATATTATTCTAATCATATTAAAACTATTAGAACAGGAATGTTTAGTTTATCATGAATGATTGAGAATTTTTGGCTCAAAACCGAAGGTTATTTTAAAAGTGTGTGAATTCATTCCAAGTATTCATTTCGCCAATCTTTTGTCGCACAAGCCCTCGAAAACAAAAAAAAGATAAGTAATCAGTTTCTTATTATTCATCTTCCTTTATTCTCTGACGAACAAGAGACGAAGCTCACAATCTGCGTCGAGATGTTGTTTCATAACGGGGTTTCGTTGCATTCTTCTTCTTGTTGTTGTTATCCTCAAAAGCGAAGCACATGTGCAGGACAATTGCCCCTTGCGCAAGTCCCATTTCAGTATCAATGTGTCGAATCCATTTAATTGTACTCGACTCCTAATCACCTCTTCTCGTTTCATTCAATTATCAATTGGAACAATAGCCGCTTTGAATGTTTCTTCAACATGTTATTCTAACAATGAACAAATCGATGTGAGTTGGGTACCATCCATA
>CAJNOP010000452.1:0-22258 GCA_905250075.1 Rotaria sp. Silwood1
GTGAAAACGGTGAAAACGGTGAAAACTGGTACAAACGGTGAAAACCGATGAAAACAGTGAAAAATGGTGAAAACAGGTGAAACCGGTGAATACCGGTGAAAACCAGTGAAAACAGTGAAAATGGTGAAGACCGGTGAAAATCGGTGAAAACGGTGAAAAACGGTGAAAAACGGTGAAAACAGTGAAAACCGGTGAAAACTGGTACAAACGGTGAATACCGGTGAAAACGGTGAATACTGGTGAAAAACGGTTAATGCCGGTGAAAACCGTTGAATACTTATGAATACGGGTGAATACCGCCGAAAACCGGTGAAACGGTTACAAGCTATACCGGTAACCGGTGGACCGGTTATCGGTCTATAGCGGTAACCGTTGGACCGGTAACCGGTTCAGACCGGTAACCGGTGAACCGGTAACTAATGTAGAACGGTTACCGGTCTGTGCCGGTTATCGGTGACCGGTGAACTGGTGAATGATCGTCACCGTTACATCCCTAGTCTTGACGTCATAAGAATTTTCTCAGAATTTTAGCCAAAAAGAATGGTCTCTTCATAAGATATTAAACCCACAAAAAACCACGATATTCTACAAAAAAAGGGCTAAATTTATCTATTTTGGTTAAATTTGATAGCTTTCAACAATGCTTTCGAAGTTTGTCGGTATAGATAAAAACTTTACAGACTAACCTATCATCTGAAAAAAAAATTAGTTGGTTAAATTCAATCAACAGTGAAGTTATACGAAAAAACTTTCCTAAGGGACTTTTGGAACACCCTGTATAGTAACTTTAGAAAACACACCTGTGTTCAATTTGAAGCAAGATGATCAAAGCTCTTATGTTATAAATAAAGTATCAACATATACCATAAATCATCCCATAATTATAAGCAGTTCCAAGACCCTCTGAATTCAAAATAACTATAACAAGACGTTTTATCTGCTACACATCATCGAGTTATTCTAAAAAGTCGTATATAACCATTTACATAAATGAGAGACTGTGACGTATATATGGACGAATTGTACGAATGGATAGACTGTAAGTACTCTTTGTATCGTCTCCGTAAAAAATGATTATAGGACAGACAACAATGAAAAGTAAGACTAAATGAATATAAAGTCGCTACCTTATCCCTCCTAGTGATTCGCCTGATTAATACCGAAAGCAAAAATGTCGAAGGTTCAAATACCGAAAGTGAAAATATCAAAACAGAAAAATGTTGGATGAAACCCTGTTATCTTCGATATCCGCTACTTTGGTAGAAAAGAAAAGTGTTGAAAGGCAAAATTATCAGAAACAATATCAAACAAATGTAGAAATATTGAAATGTTGAACCATTAAAGTTCATCGAAAGACTATCTAATCTTCAATTCACTTCTTATTTTTGTTTTTGACAATTCTCCATTCCGACATCTTTCTTTTCAACCAAAGCAGAACTGACTGTACTTTGCCCTATTCTCATTCATGTATCTTCACCTTCATCATCACCATCCCAATTCGAAGCATTAGCATCATCATTAATGTCACTATCACCCTCATCCGCAATTCTTACACATTGTCTTTATTGCTACTTTTATTGTTTAGCATTTTTACACTTCGAAATTTTTATTTTTCGACCAAATTCAGGTTTACCGTCCTGGTCTTCCTAGTCCCCCCTAGTTATTCCAAATAGTCCCTAGTTTCACCTCAAATAGAATAGAAGGACTGTAAGATGACCATCAATAGATCTGAATAATGTATAATTCTATAGTCTCTTAGTCCCCTATTTCAGTTTGAAATCGATTGCAATTTTTCTTCCTAAATTCAGATTGAAATTAAATAGACCATTGTATGGTTTTTCCGGAGGGAAGCGGCGGGAATCTGCAGAAAAAATCATCTCTTCCGGTGGTTTCCGAAAGCCGTAAACTTCCTCCTGGGTGATTCAGAATTCAGCTGTTGACTACATGCTTCTAACGTTTTACTTATTTAATTAAAGATCCGTTCACTTCTGGCTGAGGATCCAGATATAGAAAGCAATGATAGCGCTAAGCATGATAACCGTGGATAAATGCATGAGTATTTTTTCACCACGAGAAAATATTTTCTTCTTTTTAATAGTTCCTTTGCTCCTCATATATTCGGTTATTTTTTCATAAGGCTCATCATAATTTATAGATAAATTTTCGTTTAAAATAAATTCTCTCAATACATCATAGACTGTAATATAATGAAATGTTCAACCATAATCGAGTTCGCTTTGGCTCCTATACCTCTATACAACTGACAGCGTGGAAAAATAGGAAAACTTTGAAGCGTTGAGATGTTACTAATTAATAGTCGGGTCGGGTCCGGTTCGGGTTTAGGTTTATACACGCACCCGAACCCGATATTTTGTTTTACATCCGACATCCGACCAGGTTCAAGGACTCTAATAACTAGCTCCATCTGCAACAAGAGAAAGTAAATTTTTGAGTGGTTTTCAACAAACAACCAATGGGATACTGGAAGAAACCTTTGTAGATCAGAAAATAGTTGGCTACGACATCACTTGTATGTAGAATGATCAATTCTCTAGAACAATTTGAAAAAATTTCCGGATGCGCTTAGACAATTTTAGAATGAGCTCAGTCAATTTGTGGCACCGTTATTATTCCTGAAAAGAGATTTTAGTTAATATGGGCCACTTTTTTTATTAAGGCGTATAAAGAACTTTATTGAGAGGCATGAATCACTATTTTGGAATGGGTTAATTTCATTGAGAGATATTGAAATGTAGCGCCATACGTGGATAGAATATTTTTCTCTTTTGCTTCTATAGCTCTTTTCTTTGCTAATTTTCATTGATATTTTTCTTTGCTTCTCTTTCTCTTCTTTCGTTCTCCTTTTTTTTCTCGTCGATGTTTTACCTCTTTTGCTCTTTTCTTCTTATCATTTTTTTTACTCTTTTCTTTTCATTCTCTCTTGATCGTTTTTTTTTGTGCCACCTATTGTGTCTTCTTGTTTCCATTTCATGAGTGAAACATCGCTCTGTAGTTGTCCATAATTTATCAGTATCTTCTGTCTATGGTTTATTGTATCCTGTAGAGATTTAGCATTTTCTTCATTGAATGCAAGTATATTTTAGTGTCACATTATCACACAATAAAAAAAGAGCAATATCGTTTTTTTTCTTATTGTGCAATTTGTTATCAATGATTTGAGCGATGAGAATAAGACACACATGCGTGTGATATATTAAAAAGATAAAAGAATGTGTTTTTGAATTCTAGTCAATTATTTCTACTACGAATGAAATCTGACTCGTTATGAAATTTGAATTATTACCAAATGAAATATTTATCGAATGTTTTGAATATCTTAATGGACAAGATATATTTTATTCATTTGATCGATTAAATTGTCGCTTTAACAAACTTATTCGACATATTTGGTTACATGTCAATTTTCAAAATGTTAAAAAAGCAATATTTGATCAATTTTGTAAAACAATATTATTGGATCCAGAAATCAAGACAAAAATTTGTTCATTAAAATTATCGAATGAATCAAACACATGTGGGCAAATTGGAGAGTTTTTGTCTTTTTTTTCATTGAATAAATTTTCTCATCTTCGATCGTTAACCTTGATTAAAGTAAAAGAAAATGAAGTGGACAAGATAAAATCTATGTTACCAACGTTATCTGATCTATGCTATTTTTGTTTGAATGATACCTTACATAAACACGATGAATTACTTTCTGCATTACCATTATCGAAAATCCGAACATTATTAGTACGAGATTTATCTTATGATTTAATGTCCATTTATGAAACTATATCAATTACAAATTTAACACTTTTCGATTGTTCTTTTAATGATTTATGTCAAATTTTGAAATATGTACCTATGTTAAAATATTTAAATGCCGGATGTATGGATAGTGATGTCAAAGACGATAAATTTCTAAAAACAGCTTTATGCCTCGCTAACAATCAGGCACTTTTATTAATAAAACTAATTATACGTATAAGCTCCATTACATTTGTTGATTTTGAAATGCTGTTAAAACAAACACCAAATTTGAGCACATTAATATTATCTTCTTCTAGCAGACACCTGATTAATGCTTATGATTGGGAACATTTCATTTCAATTTTATTACCTCATTTAAATCATTTCGAATTTAAATTCTATATTAGACTTATAGAGAAAGACGACACAGATCGAACAATTGATGAACTATTTCATATATTTAAACAATTTCAAACAGATTTTTGGCATAATCAACATCATTGGTATACTGAATATTATGTACACAAGGATATGGCAATCATATATACCATACCCTATATATCTCAATACTTTACGTTAACACCTGATAGAAATAAACATTGTAACATATTAGTGAACAACTCACAATCATTCGAGAGAGTTACAAAATTAACACTATCATCATCAGCACTGACAAATAATTGTAGACATTATTTTTCAAACGTACAATCATTACATTTAGTAAATTATAATTCTAGATCCATAAATGATCTCTGTGCATTAAATCCAGAAGATATACAATCTATTAAAAATATTATTAATCTATCAAGTTTAAAACATTTGGATATTGAAGATCATTATAGCATTAATTTATCATTAGTATTATTAGAAATGTTAAAACAAGCCCCTCAATTATCATCAATCACAATGCGTACGTCTAGTGTAACATTATTGTTTGACAATGATCAACTATGTCAATATTTAAATAAAATGATTAAAAAATTAAATATTAAAAAATTAGCTTATTTTTATCCATATATTCATTCAAATCAAATTGAAAAATTTTGTACTATATTCTCAAATATCGAACAACTTGAATGTTCTATTGATCAATTGGATCATTTATTATTATTATTAAGTCATTTATCAAAATTATCTAATATTACAGTTAATAGCTCATGTTTTCCTGACGATATCAATCTCTGGTTACATGATAAAACAATGGAATTAAAAAGAAACTATCTTTTTGAATACACGGAAGAAATATTTTCACCTGAAAATAAAACATTAAATATTTGGATTGGTGAAAATATTAATTAATTCTATACTGGATTTATCACATTCTGAATAAATTCATTTTCTTAGAAAAAAGTTGAAAAGCGATAGAAATGTCAACTAACAAAGGAGCTTCTCCATATGTAAAATCGTTTTTTCGCATCTGACTAGCGATGTGCAGGGTAAACTTTTTCCGTACCCTGTCTGAGCAAAATTTTCTTACCCTTACCCTATGGAACCTGTACCCTAACTCTACCCTATGCTGCAATTTCTTTATCTTTAGCCTAATCTATGACGTTTATTTCTCGTTTCTTTTTTCTGATGGGTACGTAATTTCTGCACTAGGGGTACGCAAGCTCAGCTCAAGCTCACAAATAATGAGCCGTTGAAAACGCTCACTGAGACGAACTGAACTGTTCGAACAGTTCAGCTCAGCTCACATGAGCTGTTCGAACGGCTCATGTGAGCTGAGCTGAGCTGTTCGAACAGTTCAGCTCAGCTCACATGAGCGGTTCGAACAGCTCATGTGAGCTGAGCTGAACTGTTCGAACAGCTCATTTGAACGAACCGAACTTTTCAAACAGCTCATTCCACATGAGCTGAACTGTTCGAACAGCTCATTCGAACGAACTGAAATTTTTGTAGGCGTACCCATAGGTCCTCAAGTCCTATTTTTGAAAAAAAATTTTTTTTTTCAAAATTTTTTTTTTAATGCAGAAAACGACTTTTTGAGAAAAAATAAATTTTTTTGGGATCACCCAAAATTTTGTGAAAAAAATGTTTTTTTGACCTTTGACCTTTCAGAGATATGTTCTTTTGACCTTTGACCTTTCAGATATATGTTCTTTTGACCCTTAACGCTCAAACAGGTGTTCTTTTGACCTCTAAACTTCCAAAAGGTCAAAAGAACACCTGTTTGCGCGTCAAGGGTCAAAAGAACATGTGTCTGGAAGGTGAAAGGTCAAAAAAACACTTTTTTCACAAAATTTTGGGTGATCCCAAAAAAATTTATTTTTTCTCAAAAAGTCGTTTTCTGCATTAAAAAAAAATTTTGAAAAAAAAAATTTTTTTTCAAAAATAGGACTTGAGGACCTATGGGTACGCCTACAAAAATTTCAGTTCGTTCGAATGAGCTGTTCGAACAGTTCAGCTCATGTGGAATGAGCTGTTTGAAAAGTTCGGTTCGTTCAAATGAGCTGTTCGAACAGCTCTTTCGCTCATTTGAGCTGGGTTCGTGAGCTGAGCTTGCGTACCCCTATTCTGCACGCTGTTTTTATGTTTTAGGCAAATTTGAGGCTTTATATCTCGTGATTCAAAAGTGATAGAGGTCTGAAGGTTTTAATGTCGATAGATCTCTATGATTTCTATCTACATTAAAAACTTCAAACCCTTATCACTTCCCAATCACGAGATTTAAACCCTCAAATTTGCCTAAAACACAAAAAAAAACGTGCAAAACTTATGTACCAGTCTAATAATTCGAACTCTAACTAGACGACTCTGGAACTATTGTCTGTCCAATAATAAGATGGCCGTGGATATTTTTGCAATAACTTTTGATAGGAACAAGATAGAGTCCTGGGGTTTTCACCGTTCGATAGAGGACAGAGAGGAGCATCCAGGCGTGTTAAATTTCATTGGTCAATATATTAACCAATCAGGTGCATTTTTTGATAAACATTATTAAGACAAGATTTTAAAGGTCACTTTCTTATATGATTTTGACTTGTGATACCATCAGTCGATAGCTAATCGTGTTGCCTGTCGATCTACGCAAGACCGACCCTTCTATCTTGTTCCGTTCAGAAGATATAAGGATTTTCCTGAAACCTCAGACTTGACCGCCAGCTATCGGATCGCTCAAAAATATATCTGGAAAGGGGTAATCGGTGATGCTGAGTTGTGATATTTGTTTTTTGTTTTTTGTTTCACAGTGATCCAACACCCCTATAGCGAGTATTTTGACATCTGTTATTTTCCCATTATAGCACTGAGATAGTCGACACTGTAGAAACTCGCTATAGAGGCGTTGGATCTCTTTGAAACAAAAAACAGATATCACCACTGAACTCAGCATGATCGATTACCCCTTTCCAGATATATTTTTAAGCGGTCCGAGGACTGGTGGCCAAAATCCGTGGTTTCAAAAAAACACTTATATCTCCCGAACGGAACAAGATAGAAGGATCGGCCTTGCCTTGATAAATAAAGAATGATGTCTGCGTGAATTCTGGGGGTTTCTAATTTTGAAAAATCTATTTTCTCGATTATGAGATTTTTGTTAAGAGTATCTTCGCCAGAAATAAGAATAAAATCTTTTGTGGTACATAGCTTTAATCAGGGAGACGAATAATGAAATTTTCAGCATTTTAGGGGAAAAAGTATTCCCAAAAGTTCGTGTTTTGTCAAAAATAAACTCAAAAGCTGTTAGCGTGATCCAGGTGAGATTGTCGCGATGAGATTATTTAAGAATGATCTCCTACGCGAATTATTAGTGAGAACAATTTATTCTCAATCTTTTATTAAAATCAATATTTTATTTTGATTTAAATATTGTAGTGAGTGTTTACTGAAATATCTAAGGTAGAACGAATGACAGGCTACATGATAGTAATTCTGTACTGCGGCGATGAAAGTTGATCATATGCACCACCAGTGAGAATTGGTACAATACATTCAGTGCCTTGTTTGAAACGAGTAATAGTCAGCTTTTGTGGTTGGTTAAAGTTTTCAATGTTGAAGACTAACCGTTCCGGTGTCCAGCTGATGCAATCACTGCATTCGCAGTTCGTTCGCTCCCATTCTACAATGACTGTGTCATTCTCATTGATTCGATGTGATGGAGTATTTAACCAAATATTGACTGTGCCACTTTCATTCAGAGGTATCATTGAAGATTCTGGATCACGTGAGAGTCCTAATGCAAAATCAGCGCACGCGTACGCCCAATCCTTTGGATACGGTATCAATGATGTTTCATCTGGCTTTCCCACTGACAAGATCGTGTACTTTGTTGTTATTGATGCTATCTTCCTATGATCATCGACACCAATTCGAACTGTTTTGAGAGGTAGATCAGTATTTTTTGTGAAGTAAATTTCTTCACATGGATAATATTTTCCAATATCAATTTTGCATTTTTCTTCTGAATACCAATAATCTTCTAGGATAGTCTCATTGGTTGAATGTATCATCTTAGAATTAAAATTAACAAAATTACCAATTGTAACTGAAGCACGATTATGATACCAATGTAGAGAAAACCAGGTAGAGAACCGTGAACCATATTTCCAAGCTGTTTCATAATAACAATGGTCAGGCGAACTAGAGTTCGAAGATAGATGAACATAATGTTTCGCTTGTGGTGAGTCAGGAATTGGAAATGGAGTATTTTTCATTAAATAATGATTTAATGGTTCAGGTGATAAATTCCCATAAATTACGTGAGCTAGTTGATTGAATTCATCAATTGCATACACTGCTGTACGATCCTCAGAGGTAAATGTAACTTGTGGAGGAAAATATGGTTGAGCACAATGTACATCGGAACCGTAGAAAAGAAATGACATCAATATTAGCAATATTGTTGCAGTCATTTTTTTTCTGAAGAGACTTTGATTTCGAAAGAAAGCCAGATCAGCCAAAATATATCACACGAAGTTTGCACTGATTTTTAAAGCGAGAAAAAAAGTGCATTTATATTAGGGGTGGGGTATTTACTTTACTTTTTCAAAAAGTAAGTAAGTAAAGTAAATAAAATATTTACTATTTACCAAAGTAAAGTAAATAAAATATGTACTATTTACTTTAGTAAAGTAAATAAAGTATTTACTATTTACTAAAGTAAAGTAAATATATTTACTAGTAAATAAAAATTCTCTCAACTGAAGGGAGGGTCATATAAAAAAAAATAGTTTGTTTGCTTGTCGTCGGGTCAAAGCTCAACAAAACATCGCCTTAAAGAAGTGTTAGATATGGAGCTTCCCACAAATCAGATTTTTTCATTTTTTTGGGTCAAGGGAAGGGTTTTTCGAGAAAATAAGGATATTTTATAAAGGTTGACGAAAGCAAATTGGGTCGGGGAATCCGAATCTGACGTCGGTTTCTCAAAATTTTGAATTGATTTTTTTGGATCAAGGGAAGGTTTTTTGGAGGAAATAACGATATTTTATAAAGGTTGGCGAAAGTAAATTGGGGTCAGGGAATCCGAATCTGACGTCGGTTTCTCAAAATTTTGAATTGATTTTTTTGGATCAAGGAAAGGGTTTTTGAAGGAAATAACAATATTTTATGAAGGTTGACGAAAGTAAATCGAGGTCGGAGAATCCGAATCTGAAGCCAGCTTTTCGAAAAATTACATAATTATTTGTATGAAAAAATCATACTTTTCTCTCTGAATTATTGGTTAAGGGCCCCTCAGAAACGAACTTTGTTATTTTTCATCCGATTTCAACCAAAATTTCAGAGAATGGTAGTCTTGACTAAAATAGCTTATGGTTAAAATATATTCCTCAAATCTCAAAGAAATGCACAAGTTCTAGTCAATTCATTACCCTTTACGCGGACAAGGATTTCGCAATAAGGATACGAGCTAACATGTCGGGACAGTTTTCATGTTGTAGAGTATCCTTAGCGCTAGGTCGTAATAGAGCCCGATTTTTGAATTTCCCTTTGTTTGATTTTTAAAAAACCTTTTTCGTAAAATTCACGAAATCATGCCTAAAAAAATTGCCAACAAAAATGAAATATCTAACTTTTTTACTTCACCAAACTAGAAATTCAAAAATCGGACTCTATTGCGACCTAGTCCTAACTGTCCTCTATTCAACAAAAAAAAAATTATCACTTATCTATTAAGTCGTTATTAAAAAATCCTTGAACGCGTAAACGGTATACTCGAAAAAATTGATTCTGAGAAAAACGAAAAATAAAAATTACAAATCGATTTTTCCGAAAATCACCTGATTTATATATCAATGTTCAAGACAGGCTATAAATATGTGATTTTAATATTAAGTTTTAATAGTCTCGTAGTGATTAGTATAAAAAAAGAACTTTACGAAATGCTGATGGAAAGAGAAAGGAGCCTAAAAAGTCAAAAAAGCTTGAAAAAACACCATGAAAATTTGTGGAAAAATTTGATAGTAGAAGCCAAGTTTTAGACGAAAAGTTCGTCACAATCAATTCATTTTTCGATAAACCATAGATATTCTGAAAGAGGAGACTTCGGTGCATCTTTCTATGATAAAACTTCAATTTCGACTCGTCTCCGAAAAATTGGATTTTCTGAGGAAGCTCCTTAAGGAAAAAGCAAATTCTTTTGAGAAAAAGTCATTTGAAAAAAGGAAAACTAGAAGGTGTGGATGTGGATTTGAGTGTGGGTGTGGGTGTAGATGTGGGTATGGGTGTGGATGTAAAGGTATTTTGTGCCCACACTCACACCCACACCCTAAATGCTTCCAATAATGTTTTCCGCTTGATGAATTATACAGATATTGTGTCCAAACACAAAAACCGTTTCTTATCCTTGACTTGACATAGCTTTTGCAGCCTTTTGCATCTGATATTCCTTATTCAGACCCATTAGACCTCGACTAGTGTCGTTTATTCAATGAATCCTAACACTTTGAAGCAGCACGTCTGAAGATAAACCAGCGCAGCAGCTGCCACCTGTGATCTTATTCTCCTGTGAGATAATTCTTTTCACTTAAAACCTATCAAATGCCAGGTTCCTCTTACTCCGAAAAACTGTTAGATTAATAACGCTGTCAGCGATAACATTGTTCTCGCTTTCTTTCTTTTATTCCACTTGCTATTGTTCAACGGCCGGCGTGACGGTCGTTCCTTGTACTATTGTTCTATCCACATATAAAAACACACACCTCTTCATTTCTTGGGATCAATAAACTTATTACAACTTACCAAGAGACAAGGTTCAGGTCATTTCGAAGAGAAAGCTCACATTTTGGTGCCGTGACCCGGGAACTTTTCTAGTTACAATCAATTAAATTAATTTTATGGTTGTTATATGTCTTCTGACGACGACGAAAGTCCACCTAAACAACTTCTTGAACCACTAACTCATTTTCAACCTCCACCATCTTTTTCATCTTCTACATCTATGGCAACAAACGTACCTACACCAGTTAAAAAACCTTATCAAATTTCCTTTTCTTCACGTGAAGATGAAATAGAATATACACGTAAATTGTTGGATAACTGTTCAACTTTCAATGGTGATCTTGAACAACTCACTACGTGGTTGAAAGAAACCAGTGCCTTCATTCTCAAGGAAGGATACCCCGAAACCGATCATCCATTTATCATTCGTCATCTTTTAACTGATGATGCTCTTGATTTTTATCTAGCTCATGAAGATATAATTTTCAATTTTTACGATCTTCGAAAATTATTCTTACATAAACACCATGTACTTATTCCTCTACGTACTGTTTCAACACTTGATTCTATTGGCTCCTTGACATTGAACGATACACCATCTGTGCTAACTTCCACTCAACTTCCACCTACTACAACAGTTTCTACACCTGCTACTCAAACAACATTTTCTTTTACTCAATCAATTGATGAATTAACACAAAATGATATTCGAAAAACTATTATCGAAGATTTACAACGGAACACTTCAAAATTTACTAGTGATAATCGACAAGATGTCATTAAATGGCTTAAAAATATTAATAATAAATTTGAAACAGCTGGTATTCCAGATGTTAAAAAGTTCGATTTTATATCACAACTTCTTGAAAAGGGTGCTCTTGATTGGTTCTATGATAACAAATCTAAACTCAATCATTCTTGGTCAGATTTTGTAGAACACTTTAAACGTACATTTGATTCTCCAAATCGTGCACGTATTGCAATGCAAAAACTTCATTCGTATACTCAATCTCCACAACAGGATATCCGCAGTTTCTGCAGTGAAATGCGCAAGCTTTTTCTTGAAGCAGATCCCGAAATGAGTTCTACCATGAAATTGGAGTTATTATTAGCTAAAGTTCATCCTAGTTATCGTTTAGCTTTATTGAAACAGAAACCCAAGGATCCTGATGAATTTGAACTGATGGCAAAAGATTTAGAAAATACTTATCTCGTTTTGGCTGCTATTGAACAAAATAATCAATCTACGAATTCGTTTACACCTGCACCAACCACTACTTCATTTACTCCATATTCTAGTCCGTCTTCCCAACATCACCAACGCCCATCTTATAATCCTTCTCAACAATATGGTTATCGTTCTTATAATCCTTCGCATTATTCTTCACAACCTTCTTCATCTACACCTACCACCCGTTTATCTACTCCATCATCGGCAACATCTTTACGTCGACCTTTTCAACCTCGATCTGTACGTGGGACCAACAACCCTCGTTTCAAAACTCCTCGACAAAATCTTTTTGTTTTTCAACCATCGACGTCTTCATCCACAACACTTCAATCCTCACAATCCTCAGAAAATCTGACTCCACTTATGTCCATACCTGATGCGAATGCATCTCCCACGTCACTACCTGCTACATCTTCATCACCTACACCTACAATTCGTTGTCAACTTTGTTCTAACGATGGACATTCTGCTCGTGCCTGTCCTTTCTGGAACTGGAGTCAGTAGTGGATGGTACTGTCTCATACGTCTCTGCTTTTAACCCATCCAAACCATTTCTTCTTTATGCTACTTTAACTGTTAATGGCTCTCCGCTGTATACTCTTATTGATACGGGAGCGTCGGCTACTTGTATTAATTTACATGCACTTCAAAAATTATCAAACATTCATTATGCTGATCGTCATCCTCGTTCCTTTCTCTTGGCTGATGGAGTTATTCCCCTTAACAGTACTGGTTTGGTCGAACTTTCTATGAGCTTTAACTCGGAATGTATACAATTTTATGCATTAACTGCTGAGAAACTTTGTGTCGATCTTATTCTTGGTATGGATTTTATGATTGCTTTTCATGCCATTATCGATGTACATTCTCAACATTTCTCCATTAAAATTGCTAATCAACGTATTATCATTCCAGTTGATGATCCCTTACGTCGGCCACTCGTTCCAATTCATGCTGGTCAATTTACTATTATTCCTCCTCAATCAAGTGTCAACGTTAGGATTTCGTCTCCTATTTCTTCTTTAGCGGCTTATTTTATTCCAACATCTACTTTTCTTGAACATCCATCTTTATCATCTTCCCAAACAACCATCCAAATTCAGCATCATTCTGCATCTCTTCGTGTGTTTAATCAATCTTCTATTCCACAACAATTACCTCGGTATTTTTGTTTCGGATATTTACTGAGTAATCAAGTTCGACACCAAAATTATTTCGATCAACTTGCCATCCTTTGTCGTTGTCAAAATGAAAAAAAGAATCGTCAACTTTCATCTGGCACTGTTCCTCCAGCTCAAACTCCTGCTGTATTACCATTACCGTGCATGTCAATTATGCGTGCTGATACTATTCCATTACCAACTCATTTACAGCAGAATATGGATTTACTAGTCAAACATTTAGTTGATCCACATCAACAACATCAACTCTCTTCCCTTCTCATGCAATATTCGACACTTTTTGATAATTCACGTCATAATATCTCTGATATTGTTATCCATAATGTGTTCAATACTGTCCCACATACACCACCTGCGTCTCGTCCGCATCGAAATCCACATACTCGTGAAGAAACTCAACGTCTTATTGACGAATTTCTGGCGGCTGGGCTTATTCAAGAATCCAATTCTCCTTATGCCGCTCCAGCTTTTATTGTTCCTCGTAAGGATAATCGTCCTGGTCGTCTCGTGGTAGATTATCGTGCCTTAAATAAAATAACAATTCCTGATGCTAGTCCACTTCCACATGGAGAAGATTTATTACAAGAATTGGGCAAGGGTTATCAATACTTTAGTAAACTCGATTTAAAATCCGGTTATCATCAATTTCGAATACCACCTTCTGATCGTGCTAAAACTGCTTTCGTTGTTTCTCAAGGTCATTATGAATTTTTAGTTCTTTCAATGGGTCCACAAAATGCTCCAGCGGGTTTTCAAAAAACAATGTGTCAGGTTATGAAACCTGGTCGTGAATTTTGTCAAGTTTTTCTCGATGATATTATACTTTTTTCACGAACATTCGACGAACATATACGTCATTTACAGTTGGCTCTTGGCACTTTGGCTGCTGCAAAACTCGTTCTTAATGTTTCGAAATGTGAATTAGCAGTGGAAAAAGTTGTTGTTCTTGGTCATACTATATCTGCAACATCTATTACACCTACAACTGATGCTATACAAGCTATTTTAGATTTACCCGAACCTCGTACTCTAAAACAAGCTAATAAATTTCTTGGTGGTCTTGCCTATTATCGCAAATTTGTTCCACACTTTGCTGCTCTTGCTGAACCCATACATAAGGTTACTAATTTAACTAAAGCTCGTCGCCATCTGTTTCAATGGACGAATGAACAATCCACTGCATTTCATGCTCTTAAACAAGTGCTTACCACTGCACCTCTTTTCCTTCGATTTCCTGTTGATGGTTTCCCTCTTCAATTAGCTACTGATGCTAGTGGTATAGCAACTGGTGGTGTATTATTTCAAGATATTCATGGTCAACGACATAATCTATTTTATCATTCCAAGGTTCTCTCTCCTGTCGAACAAAAATATTCAGTTCCTGAAAAGGAAGCTTTAGCTATTTTTCATTGTCTTCAACGAATGCGAACTCTTATCCTTGGTCGAACTGTTTATATTTATACTGATCATTGTCCCATTTGTGGCATGTTACGAAAACCTGTTAATAATCGTCGTATTGAACGTGTGGCTAATTTAATTCAAGAATATCAAATCGCTGAAATGAAACATGTTGACGGTAAAAACAACTGTCTCGCCGATTATCTTTCTCGTACTTTGACTGATCCACTTTTTGACATTCCATATGGTCTTGAAAGTAAACTTACAGTTGCGAACGCTTCCACTTCTTCTTCATTTCATCAGTTGGATCAAATTTCGGCTATGACTCTTCGTCCTCGTCCAAAACAGATTCAAATATCTACCCCTGTCGTTCCTGATCTCGGCTCACCTTCTTCTGATGCTGTTTCAATTTGTTCATCAGAAGCATCTACTTTAGTGTCACCACCTTTTACTACTGCACCTTCACCAAATTCTTTCGATGTTTCTGCCTTACCACATGAACAACAACGTGATCCGGACCTTCATCGTATTTTTCAACAACTTACTGATCGTACTGCTTCATCTTCTTTAACTTCTTCGTTTATCATTAAAAATAATATTCTTCATAAACTTATTTCTCGTACACCTACATCTCCACGTAAATTAGCTGTGCCTTATCTACCATCTTCGATGGTCAAATCTCTTCTGATTGCAACACATGATGATCCATATCAAGGTGGTCATTTTTCTGTCGATAAAATGTTTGGGTCTACGAAAATTGGTCGAAAGAAAATTGGACGAACGATAATTGGTCGCCGACAATTGCTCGATACGAAAGTTGGTCGCTATGAAAATTAGTCGCTACGAAAATTGGACGTTATGAAAATGGGTCGATATGAAATATAGTCTAGTTGACGTATTTGTAATTAAGAAAACAAAATCGTTTTTATCAAATGCATTAACTCAGTCTCTAATACAAGGATGAAATAACAATAATCATTTTGATCCAATAATGATACACAAAGCAAATTAATGGCAAGAAATAAACAGATAAGTACAAAAGAAAATTCAGTATACACAAAAAAGAACATCAACTCATAAATTATGAGCAAGCACTTTCAATTGTTGTAAAAAGTTGGATGCGGGTACATAATTAGATGATGTAAACGTACACTATAATTTAAACATTTTTTCTTTGATTGTCTAACGAATTGGTCTCAGTCGGCAGCTTTACTTTAAAACATTTTGTGGAACTCACACATATTTTCGAAGAAAATAGTGAGTGTAAGTTTTAAATCGAAGTTTTGCGGCTCCCCCCCTCCCCCCCTAGGCCCCCACCATTACAGACAGACCATAGCAACGAGAAAGAGAACATTACAGACCTTAGCAACCGGGGTCAAAGGTCAAAGATTAAAGGTGAAAGATTTTCTAGAGTTTGAAAAATTACTCAAGTTATAATTTTGAAGATTAGTAGTCAACATCATTGTTTGTGAGTTGATTAACATATATACAATAGTGCATAAGATGTGCTGTAGATATCATGCATATGTAAAATAGACTTATTTGCCGATTCAATGATTATAATGATAAGAATATTAAATTAAAAAAAACACGAATAAAAAAAAATAAAAAATAATGAGCGAATAGTAACAATGCAAACAAAAAATAGGGCGCCGTAGAAAAAAAAAATTTCTATTTTAAATGTAGCAATAAATTTAGAAATAAATAATAAATTCTCACTCTTGTCATCGATTATTAGTGAAAACAACTACAGTCAACGAGAATTTTTTCAGTTTACGGATGTTGTATTAGGACAACAAGGTTGAAGGATATATGTGAGTTCCATATTTCAGCTCCGAAGGAGCTGCGCTAACAAGCTTTTTTTCTTAATTACAAATACGTCGACTAGACTATATTTCATGTCGACCAATTTTCGTAACGTCCAATTTTCGTAGCGACTAATTTTCGTAGCGACCAATTTTCGTATCGAGCAATTGTTGGCGACCAATTATCGTTCGTCCAATTTTCTTTCGACCAATTTTCGCTCTCCCAAAATGTTTTCTAAGCTTCGTCTTCGTTATTGGTGGCCTCGCATGCGTCACACTATTCAACAACATGTACGCGCTTGTATTCCGTGTCAACAGTACAACGTCTCTCGGCAGCGACCACCTGGTCATCTTCATCCTGTTCCGCCTACTGCCGTTCCGTTTTCTATTATCGGTATGGATTATTGTGGTCCTTTCGTTACCTCTTCTAATGACAATAAATATGTTCTTGTTGTTACTGATTTATTTACCAGATTTGTTACAGCTATTGCTTTACCTTCAAATACAGCTGCTATTACAGCTTTAACTCTTTTTCGTTATATCTTCTGCAAATACGGTGTTTGTTCTACTCTCATTACTGATCAAGGCACACATTTCAATAACCAACTCATGAATGCCTTTCAACATCTTCTTGGGTATAATCACATTTTTAGCACACCTTATCATCCTCAATCGAATGGAATTGTGGAACGGTTCAACGCATCTATGGTCGTTCAAGTTTCCAAACTCCAACAACAACATCATAACAACTGGGATGATTACCTCGATGCTGTTGTGTTCGCTTATAATATTTCTCAACACAAAACCACTCAATTTTCTCCATTTGAGTTGTTATTTGGTCGTGCTCCTCAACTTCCGATTGATTCTCCCCCTCGCATCTTTTCTTTTGATCGTCAAAATGATCATTTCGTTCATCTAAAAAGAATCCTTAATGTTTATCATCAACAGGCAAAAAATAATATTCTCGTTCAACAATCTTCCAACAAAACTCGATATGATCGTCATCGTGGTGATCCTCATTATAAAATTGGTGATCGTGTTTTTACAAAACTTTTTACGG
This sequence comes from Rotaria sp. Silwood1, assembly GCA_905250075.1. Taxonomy (NCBI): domain Eukaryota; kingdom Metazoa; phylum Rotifera; class Eurotatoria; order Philodinida; family Philodinidae; genus Rotaria; species Rotaria sp. Silwood1. Next base: position 17,584 of record CAJNOP010000452.1, read on the forward strand.
GCCGTACGAAACTTGATCCTCGTTATTCAGCTGATCCTCAAATCATTGTGCAGGTCAATCACCCCACCTATATCGTTCGTCATCTATTAACTGGGATCGAACGTTCTTATCATGTATCGGATTTACGTCCCGTTACTTTGGCCTATGACGACGATTCTCGTATATAACACTAACTCATGTCTTTACAAAACCCGCTGGCAAAGGGGAGGTGTCAGCGATCACATTGTTCTCGCTTTCTTTCTTTTATTCCACTTGCTATTGTTCAACGGCCGGCGTGACGGTCGTTCCTTGTGCTATTGTTCAACGGCCGGCGTGACGGTCGTTCCTTGTGCTATTGTTCAACGGCCGGCGTGACGGTCGTTCCTTGTGCTATTGTTCAACGGCCGGCGTGACGGTCGTTCCTTGTACTATTGTTCTATCCACATATAAAAACACGCACCCCTTCATTTCTTGGGATCAATAAACTTATTACAACTTACCAAGAGACAAGGTTCAGGTCATTTCGAAGAGAAAGCTCACAGATATAGTTTAACTCTTTGAAGATCCAAATGTTTTTCAAACGAAAAGTTATTCTTCAATTAGTATATTTTATCTCGCTCAGAATAATTAAATAAAAACGTATGATGATAAAAAAAAACTGTTTTTCTCATCTTTTAAACCAGATGCTAATTGACAAGTAGAACATTGGATGTTTGACCTTACTTGTCCTTCTTTTGTGCTACAGTAAGCGTATCTAAATGTTCTTTTTACAGACACATGCATTTCATTATCGATACGAAGAGTAAACTGTGGTGATGCTAGTCTAGACTTCTTTTCAGAAGGAGATCTCCCAAGATTTATCTGCTTAGAGTCAGAGCAGAGAGACTTTGCCACTGAAACTATATAATTCAGGTATGACAATTTACACTGAGCTAACCGATTATAGGAAATAAATGGGTTTGGCATTGATGCATTAAAAATATAAACAAAAAGCTGAAGTCAGTGTCCTTTACACATGCGATCAAGGGTATAGCGGGATATTCTTTGGTTGAATCGATTAACTCTACCAAAGGAGAGCATCTAAGAAATGATCTGTTCGACAGAAAGTAAGAAAGAGAAGATAAGCATGAGACGACAGAAATAGCAAATAGGGCCAGCTATCATCTATATCACCTTCTAGATTTAGCAGTTTAATGTAAACCGAGTATTTTTTTTCTCTACTAAAAAATGGATGGTACATACATGTGTATGACCGTTCTCGAAGGGTTTATTCAGTTACTAAATTCCGAAGTGGGTTTCGTCCTAGTAGAAGAAAGTGATGGTGATTGTCAGAATCATTTCGTCATGATGAGAACCACTTGGTATGATTTAAAATTATGAACCACATGTATGTGTATCTCTCGGTTAGCTGCATGTATTCACCTATATCTGTGTTCATACTAGCGAATCGACTGGAACGCTTTGATATCTACTTCCATTCCTTGTGTCTATTGGTCTTTCTGTGTGTTATATTGATATTGAACAAAGATTGTATTCTTTAAATTAACTCGAATGCCACAGAGACTAAATGAGACGTAAATATATATACTCGGATCAGTTGAATTAGCTCGATAAACAAGCATTATATCATAAGGAAAAGCTTTATCGATTGTTTATGCCACTGCAGTCAAATAATCAACGTGGCAAATGCCGTATCAAGGTCATTATTGTAGTGGTTCATGAAAACTAAACATAGAACGGTGTTTAGTGTGCAACAATCCTTTTCTACTGACACAATGCTCAGGTTTTAACAATTTGGCGAAAAATTTTGATGACGATATATTCAATGCTTGTCATGTTGCTCCAGGCAGTAACTCTCCATAGAAAAATATGAAGTCTTAATACGCTATTGAAATATACAAGCACGATTGCAAAGGGAATAATTAAGGTCCTTCGAAAAAAAGTCACTTTTCGTCAGAATAGTCGAAATTAAGATAAATGCTTAGGAAGATAGCTCGAGATCAGATCTTTCATAAACGATAAAAAATTTTTACGCGGCACTTCTTTTTTTCCAAAAATATTTCAAAATTTCTGACATCCCTATTTGAAAAACAAACTGTTTTCAGAAAAAACAGAAAATCTTTTTTGCTTTTTCTTCGTTTATAGTTTCTAAATCGCGCAAATCAAATTTCTCTCTCAATACTCATTCAATGTATTTAATTCTTTTTGGTTTGAAAGAGCCTGTCGGGAAGCAGAACAGTACAGAGCCTTGTTTTGATCAAACTTTCCCTCCACTATATATACAAACATCAATAAAATTAGGGCGCTATTTTTAGAGACGTTTTTGAGTCATTGAACTTTCGATTCCTTTTTCTCCCTTAAAAAGTACGAATTTAATAAAAAAGGCGATGTCCTGCACTTCATCCTAACATACTCTTTCAAATAAAATACAAATTAAATATGTTGGATGAGTACTGACAGAGAAATTAGAAACGATTTATTGGTAGTGTTCTTGTTTTCAGAACAGTTATCTTTATTGCGGCGAGATGCAAAGAAAACAGTTTAGTACGAAGTTCTCTGAATACAATACGTTTGAAAGACTCACTACAAAGCTTTCTTTGCTGCGAAACCTAGAGAGGTTTTTATTCGCCAACTTTGTAATTAAGAAACTTAATGAAATTTCGTACATATGTGCCATAGACTAGAGATATAGTAAAGCACAGCGAAACTTCACAGGATTGGTTTAACACCCTTTCCCCCGATGTAGTTCAAGCCAGTTACGCTAGAACTATCTTTCTAGAAAGGAGTTCAGTACTGAGAAAACGGCGCAGTATAGAACTTATCTAAACACTTGGAATTCCTTTTCTTTTTTTCATTTTTTTACATCGATTGGTTCTTTAAATTTTCTAGAACTTTTGGTAGTTCAGTGGTAACCAAGTGAAAACTGAAAATGTTCAACATCTTCGCTACCACCGTCGATGATATTTTTATGATATCCTTTTTTAAAGAGAGTATTCTGAAAAAAAATTGATACAATACGTAACTTAAGAAAAGATTTCATTTTTGCAACGAAATCAAAACCTTTTTTAGGTTTCGTACGAACTACGAAGACCTCGGAAAACCATAAAATGCTGTAAAAAACTTGTCGGATACTGATCTCGAAAACGGATAAAAGGTTTCCGAGCTCTCGGCAAGCGCAACACAACGTGAGATGACTGTATGCCAGCGACAAAGCGTACTTCACGATCTAGCCGTATCTCATCGAACCAATAAAACCAGAAACCTCGTTAGTTCTCATTAGATGAAATATAACTTACCATTTGAATCAGATCGAATTACATCTAAAACATAAACAAAGATATAGATAATGCTTTTCAACTTGAATCAGCACTGAACATTAGAATGGAGTTTCATTGGATCTAGAAAATAAAGAAATAAATAGATAATGGTGTTCAACGCGAATCCTCCCTCGGTATTTGAATAAGGTCCGAGTGGAGCCTAAACATAAAAAATAATCTTTGCTGGAAATTTTGTTACTTATGGTTTCAAGGTAAACAATGAACTTTCGAAATCGACAATAGAAAACGAAAAGTGTGAACATTAAAAATTTGTTTTCAAGAAGTTTGGATCGATTAACATTTACACATCACACCAACACACTAACATTCGCGATAGATATCTGAACAGTAACACGCCACACCAACACACACCAACACTAGCAACAAACATCTGGATCGTTACACAGTGGAACAATACATGAACACTAGCAATAACTGTCTGCACAATATCGCAACACAAAAGCACACCAACACCAGCAATAATGCTCTGAACAGTTACACACTGCAGCCACACGCCAACACTAGCGATAAACATCTGGACACTTAAATACCATAACAACTCATCAACACTAGTAACAATCCGATCCACACACAAAACACATACATAACTATGCCGCCCACGAAATACAGATGACGGCATCGTAACGCAGCGGAAGAATACTGTGCGGCCTATTTAAACACACTCACACAGGATTGCTACTGCCATATCCACACCCCACCGCCACAGCCTACATCCGTCATAATTATTCGAGTATAGCAATTAAATCAAAAAAAAGGCAAGCGTTCACACATAAATATACCTAAAAATAGTGAGACTATAGTCCATCGTGTCGACAAAGGGGAATAATATTAACATGGAACTATGGCTTCATAACAAATGCTGAGATGTCGAATCAAAGAAACCATATGTCGCATTGTTAACTAAAGCGTGAGTGCATATTTGCGTTGCTTCATCTTAAATGAGTTGCGACTCCTGGTGATATCCAGTATGCGCATTTCCTCTTCCGTTCTCCTTAGTTGAGTTGCGACTCCTGGTAACATCCACTATGCCGACTTCCTCATCCCTTCACTTTAGTTGGATTCCGACTCCTGATGATACCCAGTGTGCCGACTTTCTCTTCCTTTCTCCTTAGTTGAGTTGCGACTGCTGGTAATATACAGTATGCCGACTTCCTCTTCTCTTCACTTTCGTTGGGTTGCGACTCCTAATGATACCCAGTGTGCCGTCTTTCACTTCCTTTCTCCTTAGTTGCGTTACGACTCCTGGTAATATCCAGTATGCCGACTTCCTCTTCTCTTCACTTTAGTTCGATTCCGACTCCCGATGATATCCAGTGTCCCGACTTCCTCTTCCTTTCTTCTTAGTTGGGTTGCCACTC
>CAJNOP010000452.1:44703-88638 GCA_905250075.1 Rotaria sp. Silwood1
CTCAACACTTGCACACCACACCAACACTCGCGATAGACATCTCAACATCTACACACTAGATCAACACTCGTGATAGACATCTGAAGAGGTACCCACCACAACAACACTCCCGATAGACATCTCACCACTTGCATACCATACCAACAGTCGCGATACACATCTCAGCACTGACACGCTACAATAGCACTCGTGATAGACATATGAACACTTACACATCACACCAACACTCGCGATAGAGATCTCAACACTTACACCCCAGAACAACACTCGCGACAAACATCTGAACACTTACACACCATAGCAACACTGGCGATGGACATCTGAACATTTACATTCCACACCAACACTCGCGGTAGACATCTCAGGGCTTACACACCACACCAACACTCGTGATAGACATCTCAACAGTAACACACCACACCAACCCTCGCGATAGACACCTCAACACTTACATACTACACCAACACTCGGGATAGACATCTGAACTCTGACACACCACACCAACACTCGTGACAGACATCTGAACACTTACACACCACAGGAACACTCGCGATAGACGTCTTAACACTTACACACGACACCAATACTCACGATAGACATCTGAACAGGTACAGATCACACCAACAGTCGTAATAGACATGTGAATAGTTACACGCCACAACAACACACCGTAACGAGCAACAGCGATCTGAACAGTTAGACACTGCAACAACACACCGTAACGAGCAACAGCGATCTGAACAGTTAGACACTGCAACAACACGCCAACAGTAGGCATAAACCTGTGGACACTTACACGCCATAACAACTCACCAACACTAGCAACAATCGGATACACATAAAGAATACATGCGCAACCATGCCGTTCACGTAATGCACATGACGGCACCGTGACGCAGTAGAAGAATGTTGAGTAGCCTCTCTGAACACACTCTCACGGGACTGCTACTGCCATACCCACACCCCACCGCCACAGCCCATATCCGGAATATTTATTGGCGTACAGTAAGTAATAAAACAAAGAAGCATTCACACACAAATATACCTAAAAATGATCAGAGTAGAGTCCATCGTGTCGACAAAAGGCAATAATGTTAACATCACAGCGCGGCTTGCAGACCAATGCTGAGATATCGAATGAAAGAAACCATATGTCCCATTGTTAATAGCGTACTGCTGACCCTTGTGATGAATTTTTGTTTGTTAGTAAATGATTTTTACCATTGCTGACTCTTGCAATGGTACCACCACTGACTCTTGTGGTGAATTTGTGTTGGTTAGTAGAGGATTTTACCATTGCTGACTCTTGCAATGGTACCACCGCTGACTCTTGCGGTGAATTTTTCTTGATTAGTAAATGAATGTGTTATTCAGGCATCATTTAGTGGTTATATTATTATTCATATTTCTGCTAATGTGTTGGGCAGGCACTGTGTGTGTTTGTTGGTGATTGATTCTTCGAGTTTGGCAAAAGTCTTTTGTCTGGAGAGTTTTGCGGTTGAAATGACACTATAGTTTTTTGATTTTCTCAGTGTAGCCAGTATACATGTTGATATTGGTTGCTAATAGTCGCTGTTTTCCGTTGTTTTTTTTCATTGTTTCGGTTCTATATCTCGTTGAGCATCTATGGGTTCGATTGAGAGAACGATTTAGATTGTATGAATATGTAAAAATGATGAGTTTTTTAGAGCCGATAAATGTGTTATTCTAGTTTCTATTGGTTTGGTTTTGTTTTTTGTAATGAAACCTGATAAGATATTTTAGGAAACTTGTTGAACTTCGTTGGGCTTCTAGTTTCCTGGTATGTTGCATATTTTCACCGTGTTGGTTAACGTGCTGTGACCAGTTTTGTTATGTAGATCTTATTATATTTTTTTTATGAGGCATACTCCACAATTTTTGTGTTTGTTGTGTATCTGAACTGTTGCTAAGCCATGTTTATTGTTCGTTATTTTCATAAGCGGTTGCATTTGATTACCTTGGTATGTTTGTCTCTGGGTTTTTGGATTTGTGCCAAGGGTATGTTATTTATTGCGGAGTTTTTCAATGGTGTATGTTGTCCTACAATTGATTTTAGGAATGTTTCGGTTGTATTACATGTCATGTGGCGCACCGACACAACATTTGGTGGTCATGTACACGAGATCACATAAAAGCATCCGTATGAATGAAGGTTCTTTTTCTAATTGTTGGTACAAACATAGTGGATATTAAAATCGAGTATAGTCTATATATATGTCTCTTTATTTCATAATTTTTGTTGACCTATCATGTAATTCGCTTTGCTTTTCTGTTATTTCCAACGTTATTTGCTTTGGTTGTAAAAAAAAATGTAGAGAATAAATTTTAATCGTGTAATTTGGTTTTCATTTTGTTATATACTGTATCATTATCATTTAGATTTGTGTTGTTGATTGATTATATATAGGAGAATTCGAAGCTGTTCTTCATCAGAAGTCAACGTTAGAGCTCGTTTATTGAAATGTGACACAACATGCTTGTAGTCAAGAACTCTACTGGATGCACACCTATTTGTCATGGAAGTTGTCTGGAATCGAGTTTTTTAAATGAATATAACGAAAACAAATTAACATGGTTCTAAATTGGCACAGAAAGATTGCATAATTTTGAAAATAGTGATTTTTTCACAGATGTGTAGTTTGGGTTTTTCGAGCATTTATTTATTATTCCATTCTAACGTTGTGTTCGGATTTATGTCGGTTTTACTGCATATTTTTTCAGTATGTTAATGTGTTATCTGAAATAGAGACAAATGGTGTTATATTGTTGCTAAATATGGAAACATTATTTCATGAGAAGTTAGTTAGGAGCAGAGCAGACTATGGATTATTGCAATGCATGCACAATCAACAGAATTCAATAGAGAAAAATGAAACATCATCCAATTTGAGTGAATTTTAAAGCTTAAATGATACGCCCTCCTTTCCAAGGTTTATGGGGAATGACTCATCAGAAAAATTTGAAATTTTCTCGGCAGGTAGATCTTGAAATGCTGTCGTCTATGGAATACTGGACTCGCAATGGCGAAAAATTACCTCAATTTTCACTCCACTTCTCCAACATGCTATATTCGATTGAGATGAAATTTTCTGAAGGGTACTAGACACTGTTTCAGGTGGGTATTTTTTTTTGGTTTCCCTGTATCTTTTGTCTTTCGAATAAAAAGGTCAAAATATAGAAGGCACCCTACAAAACGCATGGTTTTTTTCGAATAGAGCTTTTTTTGTGAGTGCTACAAAAACAGATACCCACCCCAAACTGTGCCTAATATATGTGGGAAAATTTTCAGCTCGATCCGACTTACTGCGCCAGAGAAACAAGAACGACTCTGCTTTTTTTTCATGAAAAAAACTGGTTTGAGAAAATGCAAAGCAACTTACAGTTTTAGTTGTTTTCATTATATAGATTTGATTTTTTTCTCCAATCTTTTACAGCTTAAAGATAATATTCGAGTCCCAAAATGTAGTCAGTAGATAGATACCACTTGAGACTACATAATGGCCACACAAAATCGAAAACCAAAAAAAAATTTTATGGTAGGAAAGGAAGTGTACCCTTAAGGAAGCTTATTGAAAAGGGCTCCATATGAAATTTTACGAGGATCCAAAGAGCTGAACAAATGCTGAAATTTTTTGAAGTTTTCTTATAAAAAACGCTGTTAGCGCAATCCCTTGCGGGATTAAAAATGTGAAACACGATGCAGCTGCTATAGCCGATGTTCTAACAACTATTGGTTTTTATGGATACTGATGTACATTTCTTCATAATGGTTTACCTTACATTATAGACTTTCAACAGAATAATACTTCATATATGCTTCAATCATATGTTAGTTATGCATCACCTCTAATATATCCGTGAAGTCTTCTATCACAATCTACAATGATCTCCGAGCCCTGTCTGTCACGGTCTGTGATGGGCCCAGAGCCCTGTCTGTCACGGTCTGTGATGGGTCCAAAACCCGTCTGTCACGGTCTGTGATGGGTCCAGATGCTGCCTGTCACGGTCTGTGATGGGCCCAGATGCTGCCTGTCACGGTCTATGATGGGTCTAAAGCCCTGTCTGTCACGGTCTGTGACGGGTTCAAAACCCGTCTGTCACGGTCTGTGATGGGTCCAGATGCTGTCTGTCACGGTCTATGATGGGTCTAGAGCTCTGTCTGTCACGGTCTGTGACGGTCTCTGGAGTTCTCTGTCACGGTCTGTGATGGTTTCTAGGAGTTCTCTGTCACGGTCTGTGATGGGTTCGGAGGTTCTCTGTCACGGTCTGTGATGGTCTCCGGAGTTCTCTGTCACGGTCTGTGATGGTTTCTAGGGGTTCTCTGTCACGGTCTGTGATGGATCCGGAGGTTCTCTGTCACGGTCTGTGATGGGTATGAATTTTCTCTGTCACGGTCTGTGGGGGGGGGGGGGGGGGGTGCAAATTTCTGCCCCTAAACACTTCAACACTCCTTTCAGATCGTGTTTCACAAAAAGTTGCACACTACTATTGTGTTTACCTAAAAGCTGGTTGTTAACTGAAGTTCTATACAACACCTAATATGATGTCATTAACTTTGCACATATCTCATCAATATTTATCTCTAACTCTCGTATCGGTTTCTATAATCTCACCTTCTTTCTAATATCTATACTAATGCTGACTTCTTGCAAATATATCTAACCTCCGATATTTGTGTGTTTTCTATAGTTGTGTTTATACACAAATGTCTATACGTAAGATTTGATATCTACTCCGATTTCCTGTCTGTCTGTGTTTTTCTATGTTAAGTAAAATTGAAAAGATGTGGTTTTGTTCTAAACTGATATGAGGGTTGGCAAAAAACAAGTAACACGAAACTAGATTAATTAAGAATGTCACGGTTGACATGAGCATTCATTGGAGTCTGGGAGGCGTGAACCGATTAAAAATTTCTCTCTAACCAAAATCATTTTCATAATAAGAATAAACCATTATAAGTGATATACTTAGGGTTGATCAAAAGTTTTGTTCCCTGTGTTTAAAATTTTATAAAATAGTTAACATCGGAAGTCTTATTGCATGAATAGATAGTAGAATACCTCATCTACAATAGCACATATAACAACTCTACTTTGGATTTAATTCTAACATTCTTTTATATGAAGTCTATAATACTTAAGACTGAGCCAAAGTTCTGATAACATTAAATAGAAACATAAAAAGAAAGTAGTATTTTTAGTTTTATTTCATTGAATGTTCAAAACAGTTACCATTATTATTTGTACGAAATTTCATCCTTTCTAACAGTTTATCCAAATCTTTTTTTATAACTCTTTTTATTCGCACAGTCACTATATTATAAACTTTATCTAAAAGAACTCTAGAATTAAAACCCAATATAGAGTTATTTTATATAAATATATTATTGTAGATGAGACACTCTACTATGTATTCAAGCAATAAAACTTTCGATATTAACTATTTTGTAAAATTTTAAACATCGAAATCAGAACTTTCGGTCAACCTTAAGTAATATAATTCACTTGCAAAAATGACTTCACTAAAATGTTACGTTGAATAAAATAAATAAAATAGTGACAAGTAAGTATGCTTATATTCATATTTTTTATTAAAGAAAAAAAGCAAAAGCTTTTTATTGTGTACATTTCAGGTTTTTGTTCTAATCCAATGATTAGTCTACACCCCATGTTGAACTTCTCAATGTATTTTTTAAAAATATATACATTTATTTAACTTTTCGGAATAAACATTCGTGATGAATACACGTCTAGAGTACTGGAATGCAGTGAAAGGCATCGAAGGAGCTGATGGAAATGAAGAGCCTGTCATTTATTCTGAAAGAAAAATTTCTCAATTTTTGCCAGTAAAAATGAACAAAAAACGAGTTTACACTACATCAAATAAGCCTCAGAAAGTATTTTTTTTATCTATAAGGTCCTTTACTAAAATGTAATCTTGCATTTCTATGCTTGATACTACTGAAGAGATGTAGACTCATTATTAATGAAAAGTTGTGATATATCATCAAAAAATCGCATTTGTCAATATCCACGATACTAAGATTGAAGATTTTGACTATTTGAGCTTGCATTCCATAAAAAGCTCTACAAAACTATGTATAAGTAAACGTTCGTGCAAAACTCTAAAGACTAATACGAAGAATCATAATGATCAGCAACTATTCATCCTAACATGATATATTGTGTTCCTCAATACTTAACAGGGCACCTAAACTAACACGATCCTTTGATTAAAAACGTAACTGCTGAACTCTTTTGTATAGTAAATAAATAGATAGGTTCAGAGAACTTTCGTTTATCCATTCAATTATTTTTCATCGATTAATTTTTTCGTGTTGCTCATAACTTGATACTCATACTTTCCTGCAACGAAGATCATGATACATCGTCACACCAATGTGATTATAAGGCTGTGCGATAGTCAACCTTGTAATGAGTTTTTAGCATATTCTGTAGCGGTAGTTCTGAAACTTTGAACGAAGTCTCATATCTAACTGAAAACTAGATATTACTCGCTGGCATTCCCATTATTCCGAAACTCATTTCCTATTATTTCAAAATATTTTTGTTTATGAATTTTTGGTCAATATTAAATACGATACTGGACTGTTCAATCCGACTTTGCATGAAAACAGATATACTAAAACGGCTTAAATATGATTGTGACAAAACGTTAACTATATATAAGCAGTTATGATTCTGTAATGGCTCCTTTTTACAACTATATTACCACAGATGATAACTAAAATATTTTTTCTTGCCTTTCGCGTCCAAATTCATAAGCAAAAATTACCATAACACTATTGCCTTAGTCGTTTATTTGAATATGTGGGCAAAAAAAAACTAATAGTACAACGAACGGACTACGAATAGTGAATAGATAAAAAATAAATATTCAAAAAAACATCTCAGAATGATATACTTCTTACCATCTATATATCTTCTTGCCATCATCTATTTTATCTGCTGTAAACGCAAACAAATAATTACGGTCACCAACTGTATCAGTAAGTATTTTGCTGTTCGAGTAACTGCAACCATCATTCTTTTATGAGAATGGATAGAAATCACTGCTGTTTTAAGGAAACCGGCGTTTCGGCTAACCTTTAAAATGACCTCACTGATTCTCTTTCCCTGTCCAATGAGCAACCCATCTATTTTTTTAGTTACTAGATATCGTAGTGCTAAGCAGGACGTTATAATGCTCAGCGAAATGGTAGTGTTGTGCATGACAACATAATTCTCGACAAGATGATGTGAGAGTGTGCGTATGGATGATTTGAAAATCCTCACAAAAATCAGCACCCATATCCTGCATCTGAAACATACACTCACACCCACACATCATCTTGTTAGGCATTATTTTAAGGGTGGACCGAAATTCTTTTGAGACTTTCGACCCGGTCCGCAAATTGATCGAAATTTCGCATTGGGCTGGACGTCTGCGTCGAAAACTTCGTGGACCAAAATTCCTGTAACTTGTTTTGAAAACAACTCTACAACGATATCTTGTGATTCAAAATGATGGATATAGAAACAATGGAAGGATTTATTGCATCCATTTCTAAAAAGTATGTGTAGCACAGCCAGTTATTCGCTAACTGATCAATGAACTCAATATCTTTTACACTTCTCAATGTTTTGATATCAACTATAGAAGGCGCAAACAGCATAATGAACAGTGTCTGTGGTATTCCCCTATTTTTTGACTACAACAGGTCATACGGTTTCAGATAAACCATATTCTACTGTCATTAAAATCATCTGATAATTTTGTGAGTTATTCTATATCTATATGTAGGTGAAGTTAGTACTAGATTCGAAATATTTTTTGCCCCAATTCATCCAGAAAGCGTTCCAAGTAGACTTCGACGTGTTCTGTCAAATGGTGAAGTCAAATTGATCATAGTTCATATCATTCTTTCACAAATTCCAAAATACTGGTTCTTCCTATAGATGATAGGGAACCCAGAGAATAATTTCAGACCTGGTTCGTCCAGGATGGGTTCCAGATCTTTCCTCCTTCGTTAACAGATAGAGCATGTAGAAATCTACTTGAAACACATGAAAATACCTGAAACGCTTCCTGAACGCAATCAGGGCTAGAAATAGTCGAATCCAGTACTAACTTCACCTACGTTATGTCAATACTGTGTTCTTTTTGGAATATATAACTTCTAGAGCAAAAACTGTATTGACTGTATCCAAATAAATGACATTGAAATAACAATCGCATACTCTTAATTTCAGACATATTCATGCTGATCTATTCCTACCATTCTCTATCAGCTAATTTTTAAATAATGCACATCTTATAAGAGAAAGAAAATACAGATGATCATACCTCAGATAAATAATGATGGATTTAGACTTAGCTTCATCAAGTTTCGAAAACATACGAGTTAGTATCACAGCCAAAATCGAGATAAACTATTGCTTACCTTTTCTAATTGACTATGGAAAATGATGAAATGTATCCATATTCCATACTCGAGCAGATTTTGTCTTCGAGAAAACATAGTCATTAGCCATTTATGTTTTTTTGTGATTTAAATAATTTTGAATAAATGAACACATTGTTGATGTGATTTTCATCTGTCTTGTTTCTGCAGCTTACTATCATAGATCTAGTATCTTCACTGATACTCTAGCTTCACTTTTGATATTTATGTTTTATATTATTGACTGATATATAAAAAGGCTTCATTTGATGCGCTCGTTTAGTCACATGGTATGTAATATATAATGGAGTGATTTGAGATATGCAAAGGATCGATTTGATTAGTAGAAAAAAGAATTAACGAAGCGTGAACGTAAGACAAAAAAAAGAGAGAAGCGTTCGTAATCATCACCTTCGTCATATAATATAACGAATACAGTGAGGAGCTTCTTACTATTGAATATCACTATAGATTAACTAATGTTCACGTTTGGTTCTTTTCATATGCCAAGTTACTTTAGATCCATGAACTAAGAAAATGCTCTCTGCTCATCAATCATATAGAATAATATATCTATTCCCTACAAGTAGTAATAGCGTTACAAAAGCACAGATACTTACGACGTTGATAAATTCAATAAATGGATGTTTAAAAAAAATGAATTCTTCTAATAATGGATGTTGTAAAAGTCCAGTCGACAAAAGAATCATGAATATTTCTTTAACCATTCAAGCAATTTACGTGAGACTTTTATAGTTTGATTCCATATTCATTGAAATGTCATCTCACATAAATTGGTCTCCAATGAATGTGCAAAATGACCACTTATAAATGCAATACACTAAACCTATCCTTTTTGAAAATATCTGTAAAAACATTATATAAAATTTAGGCTGAAATCCTTTTGATCCTCTTGTGCATTTTCATTTTCACTTTAATAAGATCTTTAACAGATGTCGTAGATTTATGTAAATATTTAAATTAATATACTTAGGGCAATCCAAAAATAGTGGCCATCCTATCATATATTCGTATAGACCGCTTGAAAAAGTTTTCTTTTTTATGAACAGATAAAGCGTCTTTTGCTCTATTTTTCTATGCTATTTGACCATACCTTAACTAATATCATGATAACAAATTTTTGATAAGACTTTTTTCGTTAACATGTTTGCTCGTTGTACTAGATCACGATGAGTCAGACGGATTAATTTTTTAGTCCACTAATACATTGTATTAACAACCGAAATATGCCATAAGATGCAGCGTGAAAAGCTCTACAATCTACATAGTAAAGTTTATTGTGATTGTTTTGAAAAAAAGGAAAATTCTATATGATCAGTCTTTACAACGGTCAAAGTTCGATCACTCAAAACTTTGTCTATTTTGAAAACAAAAAATGAAACTGGAAAATAAGTGCCCTTATGGAAATTTTAGAGCTTTTCACGCTGCATCTTATGGCATATTTTGGTTGTTAATACAAGTAATAAGGGGTTGAAAACTGCAATATACAACTTACAACGAGCAAACATGTTAACGAAAAAAGTCTTATCAAAAATTTATTATCATGATATTAGTTAAGGTATGATCAAATAGCATAGAAAAATAGAGCAAAAGACGCTCTATCTGTTCATAAAAAAGAAAACTTTTTCAAGCGGTCTATACGAAAATATGATAGGATGGCCATTATTTTTGGATTGTCCTAAGTATTATCATGGTTGAAACTGCTATATGCTGAACTAAGGTAACCCGATGAATATCTCTATCTATTCCATTTATAAATTAAAATCAAGTAAAATGTTTACTCGCAGTAGATGAGTATGTTTTAAAGATGAATAAAATAGCAATTTTTAGTTGCTAACGAGAATAAATGATAAATCAATGTTTTTTTTAATAATCTCTATTTGTTCACCATTATTATATTAATATTATTTCATATTATAAAATATATTCTTGACTATTGACAACTCTTCAAAATATTTCTCAATCATTTTTCTCTCGATATTATTTTCTTCGACATTTTAACGGTCAACCTTCTAGAGGTTGACGATCTGATTACGAATATATACTCTTTTATTTCTATTCGATCACCGTTTCTCTGAAAATAACCATAAAAAACTCTAATCATTGAAAATCTAGAATTGATTAACTATGAACCCGCGCGTTTTTTTTTTCGAGACATTGTCAAATTTCTATTATGTTATTTTCTCAAAATTTATCAAAAGATTTTATTCTGATTGACCATCAAAAACTGAATAGAAAAAAGTTATTTGATTAATTTTAGAGTGAATCATCTAGTTTTCTGTAATATTTAGGGCAATTGAAAAATTGTGTCGTCAAGGTTTTATTTCGTTATATCCTACTTCATCGATCTACACTCAGTATTAGAATAAATAAATCTTGGTAAGAACTATTTTTGTTGGAAGCTGGCCAGTCGAATTATATAGGAAAAATCCCTATTATAGATGGCACAAATTTATATTTCATTGTTTAATTCCTAAAGATATTTTATTAAAAAAGCAAATATACACGCATAAGATACAGCGTGAAAAGCTCTACAATCTACAAAGTACAGCTTTTTTTAAAATATGCTTTTTCTTTTCAAAAAAACTAAAAAATCTTTGTAAACGACTTGAACACTAAGATAAAAAAAATTTTTCATCTATCAAAAAATCATTTCCTTCATAGTGTGGAAGGTGGTTCACAAAGATTTTTTGGTTTTTTTTTGAAAAGAAATAGCATATTTTAAAACACGCTGTACTTTCTAGATTGTAGAGCTTTTCACGCTGCATCTTGTGCTTGTATATTTGCTTTTTTTAATAAAATGTCTTTAGGAATTAAACTAATGGGTGATGCAAAAGTTTTTGCAAAAATGTCGCTCTATTTTTCCATGGCTAAAACAAGTTGAAAAGAAATGAAAACTACCTCTTAGGAATCTGCATCGAAAGCACTTTCTAACAATATGATCAAAAAAATTTTAGCATCTATTGGGTTGGAGTAAAAAACGCGTCTTTGTATACTACTAAAATATACGCTGGAAAAACAGCTCAATGTAGTTGCGAGAGACAGGAACGGTTCTCTCATTATTTTTTGATTTTCTCCCATGTAGTCCATTGTATTTTCCTGCTCTTTATTTCGTTAAATTCTCTACGGACTTGATAGGAAATTGTACGACATCGCTTTAGATAACACGAAAAAAGGAAACTGAAAACAACGCCCTATGAAATAGCGAAAAAACTGAATGTGAAAATGATGTAGGTCTGATAAGATTTTTTCGAGATTCGAGTGTCACCATTGCTATTCAAAAGAGATACAATCTTAATTTAAGATACTTGATCTACAAATATACCGCAGCTCTTATGTTGCCAATTGACAGAAATGGCAAAAGCGAGCACTGGCCAACAGAAAAAGGACATCAACCTGAAAATGACGAGAACTTTGAAGTTGGTTTTTTTTGACAATTTTGTTTCAAACAATTCCATAGTATTCGTTATACTGATTCCTGAAAATAGTACATATGATCTAATAGATAGAAGAGCAAAACATTCTGATAAAATGAGCCGAAGGATATCACAAAATACAAAGGGATTGATTATTTTGCGATAGTCCTTTTGAATTGTCTTTCTTTTACAGTGTACATTTTAGTAGTGTTCAAAGATGTCTTTGTTACTCTAAGTCAATACATGGTACAACATTTTTTATTATACAGTTAGAAACCACTTTCGACGGAGATTCTTAGATAGCTATTTCCCATTTCTTCCAAGCACGTTTAGCCAAGGAACAATAGGGCGACATTTTTGCAAAAATAGTTCTTACCAAGATTTATTTATTCTAATATTGAGTGAAGATCGATGAAATAGGATAGAAACGATTGAGTCAAAGACGCCAGATCTATTCATAACAAAAAAGAATATTTTTTTTCCTTACTATAACGAAATAAAATCTTGATGACACTACTTTTCGATTGCCCTAAGTAATTGATAGAAGGAAGTGTCTTATCCTGATTAAAATGAGCAGCTCGTAATCTGCAAAAATACCTATTTAGTTTTTCAGTTTCTGTTTTTTGAAGTTTTTTTCCGATGTCAATGGTAAGATTAGCCAAATGAATGTTTCTATTTAGCGAGTTTTATTAGGATAGTCTGGTTAAATATCGAAATAGATAGGATATCAACGAATAACCGTCGAGAACTCTCTAGAATCATATATCTTTTCGTAAAAACTGTGTCCAATATAAAAAAAAACGCGCTGCAATCCCCTTGAGATCTATGTTTAGGAAATTTTGCCTCTATTCCCTCAGAAATCGGTTCTTTTTACAGAAAAAAAATATTTCTAAAAAATCTCTATATGGTGCGATGAACTTTTTCATGGTTATTCTTCATATAGGATCTATTTCGATTTTAAACTTCACTATGGTAATAACAACTGATAAATAGGAGGAGATTTTCTATTCTATTCTCTAATATAATCACTAAACGAGAATTAAATCCGATAATATTAGAAAAACGCAGATAGGTGTTACTAGAAGAGTTCGATGTAGGTTCTATGATCTATGTCTTTCAGGTATCGATATTCGACGAAGATTTTTCAACTTTATTAATAAACTAGCTAATCAATATTTGGCAATTTCTCTAGAAAAAAAAACGCCTAAGTTGATATTTATCAGTCAAACATTTTCAATCATTCAACATTTCTACGGTTATTTTCTGGGAAACGGTGGCCCAATAAAAATAAAAAGAATATGTTGGTGACCATCTCGTCGAATTCTATCCAGCCATATATATGTAATCGAGAAAAAAATCCACTCGAATCTTTCCATTATTGTCACCTTACTTTATCAGAATGAGGATCAGTTGTTGTTATATTAGACCAATTGACATGAACAAACATTTTTTTATATAAATTTGATAAACGTGTTGAAGATAGTCTTTTGTTTCTATTCGATTGATAGATTCGATAATGATACTCTTAATTAACTAAATTGAGAAGATAAGTTAAATAAAAAGGAAATAAATAGATTTACTCAATTGTTTTAGTTTTTTTTCGACGTAGCTTGAAGGATATCGGAACGTATTAGGATATTCATGAAGGAGTTTTAATGGAAATTGAAAGTAGAATTGGCTTTAATAAAAAAAAAAACAATTTAAAATTTTTTCTTTTCGATATAAAAGTCCAAACAAATTGTTGTTGATCATTTTCAATCGTCGAGTATTTTCATTGTTAAGAATTCGATTGTGTTGATATTGGTTTCTATTTGTTTCGTTTATTCTAGTTATTCATTTTAATTCATTGAGATTTTTTCTATTTTTACCAGCAAAATAAACAAGATCCTTTAATTTAAGACTATTTCTATTCGAACATTTTTAAGATCTGATAAATAATTATGTTTTACATAAAATGACATTCCACAACATTTCAAATTTCAAATTTGATAATCTTGTTATCCTTGTTGTTACTTTTTGAACAGTAGGAGATTAACGTTTTATATAAAATAATTACCTTTTTTCATCTTTTCCTTTATTATTAATTATAATAGGCAAATAAATATTTTAAATCTTAGAATAAATCATTAGGATCTAATAGGGGTTAATCAATTTGACGAAAGCTCCCTAGAATATCAGACTCAACAAAACGATTTATTCACCGTTCGAGATAGATCTCGAACTGATATTGAAATAAAATAGATAGGATATATTAGAGAGTAGTACTATTTCATCAATTTCTTACGAGAAAAACTTTCGAAATGTTATTTTGACGATCGAGTCAAGAATATGTGAATAATCTATCTCCTAATAAACTCTCACCACCCTAAAAAGAGTTGGTGGAGGTAGAGTATTTCTATTTCTATATATCATCTCTAGGATCTTTATCAGTATCACATCGCACAACTTTAATTCATCGTCAGATTAGTCTATTCTGAACGGTCTGAAATTTTTTGGCTGTTTTTATTCAAATATATGAAAAAAAAACAATTATTATCTAACAAGGGGGAAATAGCGGACTCCAAGCCAATGAAGTCCAATGGAGTCCAGTGGAGTCCAATGGAGTCCAATGGAGTCCAATGGAGTCCAGTGAAGTCCCATGAAGTCCAATGGAGTCCAGCGGAGTCCAATGGAGTCCAATGGAGTCCAGTGGAGTCCAGTGAAGTCCAATGGAGTCCAGCGGAGTCCAGTGAAGTCGTTTGAAATTCTGGAGAGCACTTCAAGTATATTGTAGAAATGCAATACACCTGTATATTGATTTTGCTTTTCATCACCTGCTACATAAAATTAAACTGGTACTAGGTTCAATTTTGAGACGGACGCACAGTATCTGTGCACCATCCATTTCCAACACATTGAATGAATAAAAAAATTTTAAGCAAGCAAAATATATCCTTTATTGAACAAAATCGAACAAAACTATAAGAAAAAGCAAAAAAAAACATTTATATTATCATTTGTTAACCTGTTGCACACGAAGTAATCGGTCATTTGAAAGTTTACTTTTATCTTCTATTAACAACCAACAAGCAGTTTGTTTATGTAAAAATTTTGTATCATGATTTAATTTCACTTTAAAATAAGTATGTTCAATATGAGGCTGCACTTTATCAACAAGTTTTACTCCAGAGAAATCTTTCTTTCTAGTATTTATTAAATCTCGAGGGTTGTTTTGTTCGTCTTCATCAATGTAATCGTTGTTAACAGAGCTATCATCATCGTCCTCACTCATGTTGAGATCATTTGTTGTTTCATCTTCATCATTATCATCATCACTTTCAAATACTTCATCATCTAGATTGCATATTTGAGAAGAGTAATTATGCTTTTGTGAATCGGAATTTAATTGTCGAAATAAATATTCACTTAATGGTTTTAATTCAAGAACATGATTTTTTTCCAATAAGTTCAATATATCTAGGCCTTCCAGCATATCAATAGCTTGATGGTAGGCATCAACAATAACTTGTTCGATGTCAATTTCATCAATTTCACGTTGACTGTGTGTAAATGATGATTGACGTTCAATTCGATGTTTGTAATGAATCGGAAAGACTAACTTATCAACTGAACCATTATGTAACTGTTTACATTTAATGTCATTCAATAATGATAACCTTTGGGCACGTCGTAGAAAATCATGTACTGTAAAGTTGACTATGGTTGAATAAATTCCACTTAACGCTCGCGTATTTCTAAAAATTGATTCACAAGCTTGCGAGTTAAAAATATGAATATGCAATGCTTGTGGTGGTAAGTGCTTTTGTTTCACAAGCAAAATTAAATATAATAAATTGTGAGCATTTATTTCAACCGATAAATACGCTGCTTGTGTAATAAAATATCTGCTTTTATTATTTTTTCTGGTTTGTGTTAAATTAAATGTTTTAAATTTAATCCAGGTAAACCATAGTCGGCAAAAAAAAACTACACACCAAGCAGATCGTAGTCCTACAATAAAATCTTATTATATGTAATCCAGTGTGTATAAGTACTCACTTTCAACTATTGTTGTTGTTTTTTCAATATAGGCTACTATAATCATTTTTAACATTCGAAGATAAAGCAAGGTTCCACGAGTATCAGCAGCATCATTTAAAATATTGAATAGATCATTAGATGTTAATTTAAAGCAAGAACTAAAGTTTTGACGATCTTTAGGGTTAATGTCAGATTTTGTTAGACCATGATCAAGTTTAGAATAAGTATCATTTTCAATAATATCATGCAAATGATTGATCGATATTGACTGATTTCCGAGACATAATTCTGCTGTTGCTGATAATAAACGATTACGCCATTTGGTTACCAAATGTGTCGGATCTTGAAAAAATAATAATAATTGTTGTTCACGAAGATAAAACCAAGACCAGTGTGATCTTATTTTTATTTGAAATGCTTGTGGGTGCTGGTGAACTTGAAAATTTGGAAGAGCTCCAAGAAAACCGCTCATTAAACGCATAGCACGTAGATATTTTGGATCCGCATCTATAAAAGAAATGCAGTTATTCTTTAATAAAATTTGAAAAAAAAACAATAATTGTCTCACCGGTAGAAAAGCCAATAATTCTGATATTTCTTTGTAAGGATTGATTAAATATATACCACCATCTCTGTAATATATCGTTCGCTGTTGCAGTATTGTCAATTCCATATGCTGACAATAGATAAGGACTTGATATGCTGCTGTTATCTGTGGATTGTACTGGCTGAATCATATGTACATTCAATAACGATGCGTTATCAATTGAATTGAACCATAATTTTAATGTATCAAATGAGTCAGTCTGATAATATGATTTAATTGGCACTCCACGATCAAGTAATGAAGGAAATCCAGTAAATGTATCTGTTATTGAATCATATTTAATTCTTTTAACTATACCAGTACAATCTTCAGAGCCGAATGCATATTTTACATTAAGACGATCAAAATGTTTTTGAATTTGATCGAATCGAAATTCTCCTTCACTGATTCTTGAATCTGAACTTGAAATCAATGAATTTAATAAAGATAGATGCGGTAAAGATCCAGGCAAATTTAATCTAATAAATTCATAGGTCAGTTTTCCACCTAAAATGTATAATGATAAAGCAAAATTCTTAACTGAATCACTATATCGAAAATTATTGCTTGATTTTGTCAAATTATCAGTGATAGTATCAATAAAATGTTTTAAAAATGTATTGTTATTTTGATCGCCTTCATTTTCATTGTCCACTCGTTGATACCAAATAATTAATTTTTTTAACAATGGATATTTGTTTATAAAATCAAATGATAAACTTGAGTTAGAATATTCATTACTACTTGTTTTAATTTGTTTTTGTTGCTGTTGCTTTAAAAATTCTAATAAACAATTTAAATTATTTATTAACCCAATCTTTACAATAAATGTTCCATTATCAAGTTGGAAACATGATCTTTCTCTTATCATTAAGAAACTAGATTCCGAACAATTCATATTAAATATTTCAAAGATATTCGGGTTTCGAATAAGAGATTGTGTAGATGTAATTGATTGAAATTTTAGAATATCCACCATTTGTTGTCCAACTAATGCTTCAATAAATTCATAAAAGTCATTGTTCTTTAAAGAAAAAACATTTCCTGTCAATCTATCATCCATCAGAAGAAAATGATCGATTTTTTATCTAGAAAACGAAATGTGCTGAGAGATAATAGTTTAGAATATGCTTGAAACCAAAAATTTGACATATTTTCCAAAGAGTTTCAGCTGATAAACAGCTGTGATGAATCACATGTCGATAATCTGAAGAAAAAATCCATTATTTGAAAAGATGGAATGTTAAAAACAATTGAAATATACTAGCTACGCTTGTATAGAGAACACCATGTTAGAAGCTATTGGATCATAATATTCATGAATCATTAAACCATTCTCGCTTGCTCTCCTTCTCTCTCTCTCTATTTCGAATTTTATTGTCACAAATATAACAAATATTTAAATATGTTTCAAACAGACACTCTTATTGATACATCAATCTTGCCATCTGATATCATGCTATTACGTGACGTTCAATTTCTTAATTTTGTTCGAAAAGAAGCTGGTGATGCTGCTGCTGATCTTTTTGAAATTCAAAGTATCAATTGTGTTAAATCTTTGTTGATGACAACTGATGTTTATTGTATTATGAATTTGAAAAGCAAAGCTTTAGATGGTTTTAAAAATAAAAATGGTTTTATGCTTGACGATGATACATTCATTATAAAACCTGGTATAAAAGGAAATGTGGACTATCTTATTGATTTGTTAAAACAAAAATGTACTGAAGATGCAAAAATATCAAAATCTTCAAAACGTAATCAATCATCATCACCATTAGATAGAACCACAGACACATCCTCAACTAACACAGAATCAACAATGACAGTTTTATCGAGTAATTTATCAAATGTTGTTACATCAAAATCTGTAAACTTATCACTGGATGAACATAAAACTTATATAATTGATACGTTGAATAATTGGTGCAAAAATAATGAATCGAGGCTTAATTTGTCAAATTTGTCAAATTTGTCCTTGATTGAAGGTCAACATTATTCTATCTCCATATTAAATGATGCAAGTGGTGTATTAAAAGCTAATATAAAATGTTGCTGTAATAAATGGATATCATTAACAAATAATCGTGGCAAATTTCAACTATCAAACTTTTACAGGCATTTACAGGATTTTCGTAATGATAATACATGTAATGAAATGAAAAAATTAATAAAAAATGGTAAGTTGATTTCATCAATAACAGCAGATAATCAACAATCTTTTACATCTTCAGCTACTGCATTAGATCAAGATTTATCAGCAGATAATCAACAATCATTGACATCTTCAGATAATGGACCAGATCAAGGATCATCAGTAGATAACCTCGTATCTGCTACAACAGTATCAGTCGCAATGACATCGAATTCGATATTGCTTAATTCTTCGTCCACCTCCATAACAACGGATGATCATGAAAGTCTTGAACAACCTTCGCCATTATTAAAAAATAAAAGTAGAGAGAAACGAAAGTTTCACTCAGTAGCATCATCTTGTAATACGAGAGAAGCAGTAAAGAGAACGAGAAGACAATAATATTTACCTTAGGAACATTTTCCTGTTTATACTTCTCGTTTTACTTCTTCATCGTATATCATACAGTATATAGCCTTTTTTATGAAGCTGAAATTTTTTTAACTTTACAATTTTCTTATCATTTTTAAAATTCGTCATTCATTAATTATTCTCATATTTATATTTTTTTCAGATTTTTACACTTTATCGGACGCTAATAAGTATTTACAATGATTGTGATGGTAAAAAAAGGAAATTTTTATTCGACAGTTATTACATAATCTGTTCTTTATGTCCGATAGCTTAAGGTGATAAGCAGCAGATTTTATCATAGTCGGGATTGCTGGACTCCAGATAAGACTGGAGTCCATTGGCGTCCAATGCAGTCCAATGGAGTCCAATGGAGTCCAATGGAGTCCAATGGAGTCCAATGGAGTCCTGGAGTCCGCTATTTCCCCCTTGTTTGGGTTGGCCGTTTTTTTTTTTTTGGATATCTTCTACCAATCAAGTTTGGCAGGCTTCACAAAATTTTTAGGATCAAAAAATCTAAAGTTTTTGCGAATTGCTCAGTATTTTGGTTCTCCAGCCTGAAGTATTCGGAATTTTCAAAAAAAAAAAAAAACGGCCAACCCGATTGGGTTTGTCTACCCGCAGTAAAAATTTCAGCTCAAACGGATGAAATCTATGGATTTGCGGGGGGGAAAACTTTTTGCAAGTTTTTGGCTTTGGGGTCTCTGGAAGTCCATGAAGATGACGTCCGGCAAATTTGTGTCTATGACAACTTTTGCTCTACTACTCGAGGTCTATCTACTCTGCAAGTTTCAGGAATTTTCGTTTGACCGTTTTTTAGAAACGCCGGAAAGGGGGGGGGGGTCCCCTTAAACAATTTTGATCAAAAGTCAGTAAGTCATCATAATTAGTGTAGATGTTCTAGAGTTTGTGTTTGTTCGTCAATGTCCACATTGAATTTTCTTCTCCAGTTTCATTATTTCGTATTCCTTGAATTCAACTAGCTCCATGAATCGATGGTGCTTCAATAATCAAAAAAATCTGAAATGCCATTTTCTGATAAAGTGCGAACAGCAGTTATACCAGCCATTCCAATTCCAAGAATGATAACCTTTGTTCTAATGATTCGAGTACCACACAAATTAAGAAAACTCATTACTAATACCAAACCAAGATGAATGTTTTGTTTGACTTTCATATCAACTGAAGTTATGCGAAGTTAAATGATACTTTTCTACAATTGGGAGAAAGCATGATGAAGTTAAAATATATTGACAAATAAACATGAATGATCGATCGTTTTGTATTCGTTAGAAGCGATGTTCTGAGGAACCCCTTCCCCACTGAATAGAGGACCACTGGGCTTCCAAGTTTTTTTTTGAAAATCATAAATTTTGACATGGCCTTGCATTACGATCAACTTTTTTTTATATTGTCACTTAAATTTAATTAGATTGCAGGCAAAGAACACCTTAAAAATTTTCTCTTAGAATCAAGGACAAATTTCTAGATCGTTCACAAGTTCGTACTATTAAATTCATGATGTAGTGTGCTTTTTACGTTAAGTTTCCCATTCAAGTGTTCATCTACTATCAACATTTCATGGATCTTACCATGGATGCAAAAACTCGACGTAAAAATAATATCTTGATTTGACATATTGTCGAGTTTTGAAGAAATTTTAAAAAGAATTTTAATAGATATAGCTCTGTTGAACAACTTCATTGTGGCAGTTTATACAAAATTCAAATACGAAACAATTCAGATCAAGTAGTCTCATGATAACATCGCACAATAGAGTGTCTCTTATTTTGTATGATCTTACATTTTCAGTCAAAGATTTGCTTATATTAGTGTTAAGTTAAAAGAAAATTACAATAATTTCGTTTCTGAGCTGTAGAATGATTCTATAATAGGAAGAAATTTGATAGAACTAAAATATTTCACGCATAATTTCTTTTCAATAGTTCTAAGACAGCAATACTTTATTAATATTTGTGCGTTCATATTTTCAATAGTTAGAAATCTTTAATTGTCTATTGGTAGAAAATGTATCCAGCAATATGCAAATAAGATACATAAACTGAGCTATAATTAAACAATGAGCTAGTTAATTCAATTTTCGAAATAGTCTATTTTGTTCTTGCTTTGAACGGCGTGGGCTTCTATTACGTCTATAAAATTATAACCTTGGGACTGGGCTTTTCTTATCAATGTTGAATATGTGACGTTGAGTAGATGTATTAATAGATTTTTTTTTAGTGATCAAATGCTTCACTGTGAGAGCAATTCAGGACTTTGTATTTTCTATTACATAAATGGTTCTAGTTTTGTAAAGTTTCTATCAGTCAGATAAATATCGATAGCAATCATACAAATATTAGTTTGATCGCATATATAAATAAAAAATATAATAAAAACTCGAGCTGTTAAGCGAAGAAAGAAATGAAGACTATACCACCGATTTAATGATGTGTATTTGGTTCATATGAAAGTTCTGTCAGAACATGTATCAGCGTGTCAGTAAGGTCAACATTGATTACTAGTTTACAATTAGATATAATCAATGTGTATATTGCTCGATGTCGTGTGTTGTATAATACGGATAGGTACAAAAATGAAAGTAAATAAAGAGTGCAAGGATACACTGTACATTTTATATTGCTGTATTATGATACAATCAAATAAATATGAATAAAATCTAAAAGTGGTCAATCGAGAGAGAAAAACAAGCTTTTTAGATCTATGCAAGGATTAAAACTTTGAATTTCTATGACATGATCCCAACAATGGAATGGCTTATTCTATTAGTTAAAAAGATTGACATATTGTATCTACGCAGAGATACTTAAGATATAGAAGAAAAAAAGTAATGCAACCAGTCCTATATTTAAGTGACAAAATAATGATTTCGTTACAATATGGATGAACGCTTTCACTCTATGTGAAATGGTCGAAATTTTAGTTATTCATTGGTAGACATAGACCTGTTACTCAATTCATTCGATATTCTGTCTATTTCACTTATAAAAGCAACCTTCCTTAAAAGAAAAGGTTGTTAATTAGTGATTTTGTCATTTTTTTTGTAATAAAAGTGAAGAGTAAAATAATAAGTTTTGAAAGAATTGTTTCTTGAAAAAATATTTCTTATGATTGTACTTCTGTCTACTTTAGGAGTACGAGAATGTGCCGTTTCTCATTTATATTCTAATTATTTGTTTGCTAGTGAAAGTAGATGAAAAATAAAATTTGATTATCCCATACTTGTTGAAGATGTTATTGTTGATTTCAACATAATTGAAAGTATGATAACCAGAATTATGCAAATAACCAATAAACTAAATGAAAGGACAATTTATAAAAATTATAAATCACTTTAATTGTAGGACAGAGATTTTGTTTCCATTCGTGTGTTGTACAGAAATAAAAAGATAGAGAGATTTTATATAAGATTTAATTAAAGAAAACTATTTTGTTTAATAAAATAATTAACCATAATTGTTCTATCTGTTTTCGTTGTATTTTGCTGTTCAGATATTACTATCATTGAATGATTTGGATTAATGTGTAATCGATGGCGAAATCAATAATATTGATATTAATGATAAGTTTTTGTAACTTCTTTTGATTTGATGTAAATTACGAATGAAAAATTTAATAAAAGAGACTTTAATTTATTTCAATGGAGATTCTAACGAGATCTAAAAATCTTATTACAGACTCACCACTGATGTTAAACAAGGGCAAACTTTTTGTGTTTAATCAAGATATTATCAGTATAAATGATAAATACCCAGGAGATTTAATCCGATAGTAGGACCGACACGGATCCGATATGAATCCGATCGGATTTTACATAGATTTCCGTTAATCCGATGAAATCTTATCGGAATCCGGGCAACGAATCGATTAACGGAATTAGACTGTCGGTATCCGATAGGATCTGAGTATCGGAATTTCACCGGATCCGACGTCCCGTTCTGACCCATCTCTTATATTGTTTCTAATTAGTTTCTGATGTTTAAGAGAATATATAAGTTTTTCCGTCGGATCCGTCAATAGATTCGTTGCCCGGAATCCGATCGGATTTTGTCGGCTGGTCGGATCCGATCGGATCCTATAGTTTCCGTCATTGGATCAAATCACCTGGGTAGCAGAAAATTCAGATGGATGTACTCTTATGTGTTTAGATGTCTTGACTCAATAACTTTCAGAATTTGATGTAGTATTCATTTTAACAACTGTAGTAAAAAATTAATGCTGTGGATATAAAAAACTATAAGCTATAAGAGTGACTATGACGGTCGCTATAACTACAAACAGGGATTGAAGTAATAGTTATGTGTTTAAGAGATTTTGCAAATAATCAATAAGCTTCTTTGTCATGTATTCGAATTTTTTTATTGCTATTAAAATAGACTTCATAAAGTAAAAGATCATGACGATGAAATCATGAGTAGTAAATATCATATTCAGGCATCGATATACGTTTTTCAACTGTATGCCATAAAAACAACTTGTTTGATGTTTTGATATTCTTATTTTGGAAACGGAGATAATACAGTTCGCCATAGCATAGATTTCAAAACATTACATGAATTACTATCTTTCACTTTCGCAGAAAAATTCATGTCACATTTCACTTGGATCTATGTGTACTTCTTCTACTTGCTTTCTTTCGCTTCGAGATTATTTCTTATATATCAAAATGAAATATATCTGAGATTAATTGTAAACTTGTTGAATAGTATTGAAAAATAATTCCTTATATTATATTTACCATGATTAATAAAAAAGAATAATTTTTCTACAATTAGTTTTTAACACAGTCGAGACGATTCAGTTTTATTTTGACAGATTCATTTTCATGTGTATTGGGTGTGGGTGTGGGTGTGGGTTTTGGGTGTGCGTGTGGGTGTGCGTGTGGGTGTGGGTTGGTGTTTATGCTCCTTCTTACCTCGCACATCGGCACCCAGACCCTCACCGACACCCATACCCACACCCACACCCTTATGTAAGTTTGCACTATATGTATAATGATGAACGAAAAATGAATTTAATTTTAGATTGGCTCTAATCGACTTACTACTTCGTCACATAAAAAAACATTAAAATTTACTGATTCTTGCATCTTATTTGTCGTTAATAGTAAATTACAATTAGGCTTTATACGTCATATCATTTGTATCAACTGTACAAATCAATGTTCATACTTATGTCAAGTGAAGCTGGTGACAATGAAGTCATATCTTGATATTAATATAAATGGAAATATTATAATTTGCAAAAACGTTCTTTTTGGTCATTTGGAATCGCGCAATATTTATATGTACATAAAACCAGAACAAATTATTGAAAAAATAATTCATGTGTTTGACAAACAGTCGAAGCATTATATATTTTTTCGATTTCCAAATTTAGTCGAATCTTCATAATTAATGAAATAAAGTAGTTTAAAATAAAAATAACCTATTCATATAAATTTTTTTCTTCTTCCAAAACCAGATGACGAAATTAATGAGGAACACTTAGCGGTCGATAATTATCTGTTGTGTATGTATTTGCATACATTTTATAAATGAAATTAGAACAAAACACACGATTTTGGCTATCTTTAAATATTTCTAATAACAAATATATTAAAGCCGATTCAACATGACATACATATTCATTTCATATAATAAGCTATTAAATCAAACGTTGCTTGGCCAAATTTTTATGGAAGTGTTAAAACTTAACCACTAGTATCTAGTATAAAGAACATCGTCGAATAAATCTCGAGTGGATAAGAATAAATGTGTAGTATTTCTTGCAATATTTACTGGCTAGATTCCTATTCCGGTCAGAAGTCGATTTATGATATTTTAGACTGTTATACATAGATATAATCAAAGTATGAGATAATTACATACTAATACTAATGAAAAACTCAAATATAAACCATTGAGTTCATTC
Source organism: Rotaria sp. Silwood1 (assembly GCA_905250075.1). NCBI lineage: Eukaryota > Metazoa > Rotifera > Eurotatoria > Philodinida > Philodinidae > Rotaria > Rotaria sp. Silwood1. Next base: position 69,690 of record CAJNOP010000452.1, read on the forward strand.
TTCTCGAAATATTAATGATAAACTCTTGTTCACAGATATAAATATTTTTTCTTTTGTTATTGTTCAATTGACTTAATAGAAAAATATGTGTATCAACTCAACTAAATTGAATGCAATCTCTTTCTGTCAATATATAATCATTGAATGTATATGATTTAATAATACTGCATTAAACATTTTCTCCAATATTGTTCACATCTCAGTAAAGATGGATCTTGCTTGACTCATATTCATATTTTCTTGTGGAAGCCATTTTCTTTCTAACTTATCAATCTAGACTTAATAAAATACGTTGATAACCGTGCATCTTGTTGCGTTCTAAAAAGATATGCATCTGAATGGGTTGATAGATACATTGAAGAAACGCGTTTTACGAAATCTGTCAGTCAAGAAGCGTTTATTGAAGAACAAATTTTTTTTTTCTTTTTTCAACATTAACCTGACGCGTGAAAAGACATGAACGCATTACAAAGCGTCTTAAACGAGAATTTCAACGCACAGGTACTCGTTTATTAGAGTTAACGCGAACAAACTATTTATATTCTTTAAACGCGCTTCGACAAGGCACTGTTGAACGCTTTCAGCCACGTTCTAATTCTAGTTTGTTGCAAAACGCGTGAGAACGCTCATATTTTTGAAAGAAACGCATCCAGCTGCATCTAAAATACGTTTAGTGGGTACATGGATAGTTATTATGAACTTTCAACCATTTTAATTTTTTTAAAGCACTTTTATAAACATCTTTTTCTTTGAAATATATCTTTTGGAAAAACACCAAGAAAGTTCAATTCATGAACTTGATCTTTACGAATGGAAACTTATGCATCTTCTTTTTTAATTAGAAAAAAGATCTCGGTTCAGTTTGATCAGTAGCAATGTTATCAGGTTTTTTGAAACACCTTTGTTCAAGTTTGTAAGTGATGTATAGTAAAAATATTGATTGCCATTGAAATGAAAAGAAAAAGGAAATAAATGCGGAAACTTCGGATTTACATCCGAGAGTTATGTGTACTTCAAAAAGTAAATCATACAAATCAATCATCCTAGACTGTCTGAATATCAAAATCATACTGTCAAATCTACCATTTAAAATGTTGATTTATATTGCGCGTTGCCAAACCAATAGGATATGGGACCGAACTAAGCTCAAGTTTGAACTCTGCACCTTAATTTACTCTAAGAAAGTCGTTTTCCCTATAACTTCATTTCTATTGGTCACTGCACAACTAATAGTATTTCGATGGAAGTGCACTACACATTCGAGTTCTCTATATCTGAAAACCTCGAAGTATCATCAGTGTAATCGGAAGATAAAGCTCTATTTGTGGATCAATTAGATTGTGGACCAAAATCTAACCTAGTTATCTTTAATTATCTTTGTGATAGGTTAGTCAACGTTCTTGGTTCTTTATGTTTTATATATCACTTTGTAGCTCTTGAAATTTTCTATCGAATGGTATATTATAGTTGAGGTTTTAATTAACTATGATAGGAAAAGTCTTTTAGGAAAGTCGCGATGGGCCCGTTTTTCCATAGAAAGCTATAGGGAAAAATAAGTATTTTTGAAATAACTCAGGAACGGCTTGACCGATCTTTCTCATCTTCGAACTCGGCCAAGGTATTGTCAAGACTAAGCTGTGTAGAAAGTTTCATCACAATCTGACTCTGTTGTCAAAAGTTATTATGTAAACAGCCAATCGGACGGACGAACACACTGACTATTCTATAGTCTACTCACGTTTTGAGTACACAAAAGTATGATTCGGTTCAAAACTAATATCAGATTCAGAATCCGCGTTAAAAACTGAGTCGATTTATATATGTTGTGAACAATTCTGAGAAAAAAAATTTTTTTTTTAAATCCCTGTACCCCCCCTCAGGGATGGTCTTCTAAAAAATGACAATTTTTTTTATAACTCAGCCATTTCTAGACGGATCCTGCTCATCTTCGAACTCGACTGAGACATTGTTAAGACTGAACTGTGTAGAAAATTTCATCGCGATTGGACTCTCCTTTCAAAAGTTATCGTGTATACGGCCGGCCGGACGGACGGCCGGACACACAGACCGATTTTAGTAGTGTACTCACTTTTTGAGTACACAAAAACAGCATTTTCTGACTACATTAGTAATTAAAGAGTTTGTTTTCTATTTATATGATGTTTAACATCACTAGTTCTATCACAAAGAAAATAAAGGTTAATTGTGCGCCATTCGAAACATAATCATGCAAATGTTTGTCAAATAATATGACCCTCGAAGGATAGAATTAGATTTCAATCAAGTGTATACTGTTATACTGCTTGACTCATCATATATAAATATATGATTTAAGAAACTAAAGTTTAATATAGCTTTGAGACGTTGAAAAGGAAGTGAAAAACAATCTCTAAATCCTGTCACCAGCATAAAGTTAATAAAAATATACACGAAAAAAACTTGCATTTGATTTCTAATATTAAATTATACGTTTCAGTGCTCTCATGTTTGACCTAAAACAAATGTCAAATTAAATATTATATTTTTATTAGTAGTACATTTACTTGAATGATTTATTTCGAGTCAAATATTTATCGTTTTCATATGTTATTACAATATTTTGATGAATGAAGAGAACTCATATCAAGATGACAGGTTTATCACCATTTATGTATCACTGCTTCATAATTGATAAATGATAAGAATTATGTAACTGATAACCTTTTCAGTGTTTAGTACAGTAAACAGTCGTTATAAAATTTTAATGAAATATACGTAATTATAGTTCATTCTGCTGGAAAGTATGAAAAAAAAATGAAGATTAACTTCTAGAGTCCCATAAAAAATAACAAATTTCGATCTTGTTGTCGAATAAGACAATAATGGTTTCGGTTTCTTTGCATTATTGAAAATAACGGCATCAAAGTTAAAACATTTTCCCCATTGTGTGACTTGACTTTTTTTTTTCTAGTAGTATTATATTTGAATCCTCATAATCGATTGAAACAATGAGCATATTTGACAATGTATTATCGACCATTATTTAATTCTCAGAATATTGTATTTATTTTATAGTATAAAGTCAATGAAATTGGATATGTGTTTGAATTGAGATCAATGCAGATCATCTTTGAAAGATTAGTTCTAGTAAAATTTAATTCGAATGGTATTGACTTCAATCCTATAAAGAATACATTGTGAAAGTAAAACTAATTGATGGATGATTAGAGATGCTACATTAGAGTTAACATATATGTACATCTTGACATAGATTCTTGATTTATTTATATGACAATAACCTGTCATATTAATGAATGGAAATGAGTAAATTTCTAAGCAGGTATAAATCTTTCTATTCTAATCTTTATTACAAATTCGGTAGATTTTGATGGCTTATGCAAAATCAGTATTTTCACTGAAATCTTTTTAATTCTGTCTTTTTTAAGATTGACTATGTCAAAAATTTAAAATACAATAAAAATTTTAAAGAGTTTCAGTGAGTTCGACAGGTATTTCTTATATTTTCTGGGTCACTTTTAAAAAAATACGAAATAGAAAGATTCTCATTCTCACGAAAATATCAAACAACATTGGAAAGATATGTTACTTTCAAAGAGATGTACATATGAAAATGGATTTTATTTTTTTTTTAATCATTGTTCTTCATTTTTCGATAGACTTCTGTCGACCATAATTTTGAAAAATGACGAAATTTGCAATATCAAGTGTTGATATTTTATATATAATGTTCCAGTTAGCATTCATGAAAATTTCTAGAAGGAATTCAATGCAACGATTTCCTTACTTTCAAAACTTCATCGAATTACATAAAATTAGAGAAACTCATTTCTAAAGAAGTATTTTTCGAACTTGATTTCCTTTATTTTCTCAAAATGAAAATATAAAGTTCGTTGTTGAAATATGTCTATAAATTGAAACGAATTAACTATATGAATATTAATTTAGTTTTGAATCCAAAATAAAATAAACAATAAAGTTTTCATTTTCGAGTGTTTTTAGTTTTGTGAAAATATCTTTCTGTTTTTTTTTTTTGACCAGTTATTTAGTTTCTACCATCATCATCAACTTATTCTTATCAAGATTTTCAGAAATACAAAAAAGATTTCAACAAATCTGTATTTATATCGTAAATAATTTAACAATTTTTTTTCGCAAGTGAAAGAATATGAATTTCAAACAAAGGGGGTTTGAAACATTCGTTTCTCTTTCGAACGCTGTCCTAAAATTATATTAAACATATGCCAAAGAAACAGCGTTGAGTAGCGGTAATGTATTTGTATTAATTCACATTTATTAACATCACTCAATGTGCAGAGAGAAACGTATGCAACAATTTATATATGGAATATTAACACAAAGAAAAAAAGGTAAGAAAAACAAAACTCCATCGAGAACGAAATGGTATTAGAATGTTTTGTAATACTTCAGTTGGTTTTCTATTAACGTGTGAATCTTAGCAATTTTTTTGTTTGCCATAACTGAATTTTGTGAAGAAATAAAAAAAAATCTTTCAATCAATGCTGCAAGTACTTTTCATTTTCATGAAAAAAATCTGTGTTATATGCAAAGACACTTTGCTTGCAATAAACTGATTGATGATGTTTATTTCTTATTATTTTTGGTGACCTTAACTGAAAAATGCAGAAACAATCATCTTCATTTTTTCTGGGCGGGAGCGTGAATTGGAAAAAAAAATGAATGTTAAACAAAGAAAAAATAAATGTGGAAACTTCGGATTTCATCCGAGAGTTATGTGTACTGCAAAAAGTGCATGGGACATAGGAGTCATGCCAGAATGTTTGAACACCAAAATTATCATGAGAAACTAGACAATTTGGTTTCTGGATGGAACTTTTGTGCATTTTGAGACCTTTTTCAGGCGATGTTTCGTTATAAAGCTACAATTTAGTTCAAAACTAATATCAGATTCGGGATCACCGTTAATAAATGCGGAAACTTCGGATTTAAATCCGAGAGTTATGTGTACTTCAAAAAGTGAATCATACAAATCAATCATCTTAGACTGTCGAAAATATCAAAATTATACTGTCAAATCTACCATTTAAAATCTTGATTTATATTCCGCGTTGACAAACCAATAGGATATGGGACCGAACTAAGCTCAAGTTTGAACTCTGCACCTTGATTTACTATAAGAAAGTCGTTTTTCCTAGAACTTCATTTCTATTGGTCACTGCACAACTAATAGTATTTCGATGGAAGTGCACTACACATTCGAGTTCTCTATATCTGAAAACCTCGAAGTATCATCAGTGTAATCGGAAGATAAAGCTCTATTTGTGGATCAATTAGATTGTGGACCAAAATCTAACCTAGTTATCTTTAATTATCTTTGTGATAGGTTAGTCAACGTTCTTGGTTCTTTATGTTTTATATATCACTTTGTAGCTCTTGAAATTTTCTATCGAGTGGTATATTATAGTTGGGGTTTTAATTGACTATGATAGGAAAAGTCTTTTACGAAAGTTGCGATGGGTCCATTTTTCCACAGAAAGCTATAGGGAAAAATGGGTATTTTTGCAATAACTCAGGAACGGCTCGACCAGACTTTCTCATCTTCGAACTCGACAGAGCTATTGTCAAGACTAAGCTGTGTAGAAAGTTTCATCACAATCTAACTCTGTTGTCAAAAGTTATTATGCAAACAGCCAATCGGACCTTTGGACACACTGACTATTCTATAGTCTATGAACTTTTTGAGTATACAAAACTATAATTCGGTTCAAAACTAATATCAGATTCGGAGTCAGCGTTAAAAAATGAGTCGATTTATATATGTTGTGAATAATTCTGAAAAAAAAAATTTTTTTGAAAAAATCCCTGTACCCCCCCCCCCTCAGGGATGGTCTGGTCAAAAATCACAATTTTTTCGATAACTCAGCCATTTCTAGACGGATCCTGCTCATCTTAGAACTCGACCGAGACATTGTTAAGACTGAACTGTACAGAAAATTTCATCGCGATTGGACTCTCCTTTCGAAAGTTATCGTGTTAACGGACGGACGGCCGGACACACTGACCGATTTTAGTAGTGTACTCACTTTTTGAGTACACAAAAACTGAGTTGATTTATATATGTTGTGGATAATTCTGAGAAGAAACATTTTTTTTTTCAAAAATCTCTGTACTCCCCCTCAGAGATGGTCTGATCAAAAATGACAATTTTTTCGATAACTCAGCCATTTCTTGACGGATCCTTTTCATCTTCGAATTAGGCCTAAATATTGATGGAACAATTTTGTGCACAAAATTTCAGCTCAATCAAATGTAATTGTGAAGAGTTATCGAATAAACGGACGAACACACTGACCGATTTTAGTAGTTTACTCACTTTTTGAGTACACAAAAACGAAATCGAAAAACAATGAACAATTTATAGCAATGAAAACAATACATGCGGCATCCAACAGAAAAAAAAACAAACTTAAAATTTATTCGTTTTTCACTTTTTGTATTTTGTGCGAGTATAATAATGCTAAAACAGGACCTATGAGTTTCAAATACTATTAATCTCAAAAATGCTACACTATGATGTTTTATTGTTAAATAAAGAATGTACGATTCTGAGATGAGTTAGTCTCTATCGTAGGTAGTATAATTACTGAAATGTTGGAAAGAATTTTGCAAAAATCAAGTGTCAGTATGACTGTATATGTCCATCGGAGTTTAGATTAGATGAATAAACAATCTGCTTGCGTTCTATCAAAATCTCTATCATTTCCTACTATAAATATTTTTTTTTTGATTAAGTTTTGTTCTGATTTTGAAATTTGATAATAATCTGTTTCCTTCAGGATCAAGTCGTTTTCTGAGGAAAATCAAAGAATTCTTGAAGAAATCTCATTGAATCCTTTATCATTTTGGAAGTAAAAGATAGTAGATATTTCTAAGATGTGATGTCAATTCGTTCGTTTTCTTTTATTAAAGCTTTAATAGTTTATCAAACTTTAACATAAACCGAATTCAAACATTCTATCCTTGGTCGTGAAATCAGTTGTAAAAGTAAATTTAGCATAAACTACATCTCAACAATATATTCCTGACCATATAAATATGTACTTCATTCATTTCAAGATAATCTGCTTATATTATTTTAATGCATTTTCTAATAAACATATCCTTAACTTATTTATGTAACTACGTAGTAGATATATAAAGTTTTTTTTCATTTTATTAAATCAAATGATAATTATTTTATCCTATTTAATCTATTAAAATTAAGAAAAATAAGCTAACCTTACTCTGCATTGATATTTCCTGGGTTTGTTTATTCAGTAGATTTATGACCTTCCTAGTATATTTATTTGATCGATTATTCAAAATCAAATTTGAACACAATTTCATTATACCTTTGTCATTTTCCATGACACAGTATAGTTGCTTTAAATCCGAATGTTCTCTCTATTCATGTTCATCTACATTCATTTCCTCATTATGTCGACAATATATAAGAAACTTTATTTGTTGTTGTTGACATTATGAATCATGCATTACATAATGTAGATTGCGCTGATATGAAAAGGAAGTTCGTCTCAGCTGATGACACATTATGTAAATTGTGTAACATGAAAGAATGAAAAAAAAACACTATATAAGAGACGCTGGTGTGCCTTGTGTTCTATTCTTTATTTTATTACATTTCTTTTATGGCAACTCAATCCATAGACTCTGACAACAGCGATAATGACTATTTATCGGATCATAGTGAGTGGTTAAAAAGTGCGAAAAAAATTTCCACTTTATACAATTATGACCAAAACTTATCTGATAGTGAAGGTCACCCGTTTCATAAAAGCTTTTCTCGAGAAATTATTCCGGAAAAACATCATGAACCTGAGTATTATGCAGTTGAATATCCAATATGGCAGTGTGATAATGTTTGTGGTAAGAAAAGGATGGACATTCGTTATGAATTATTAAGAACATTCCATAAATTAAATAAACAGAGACAAGATTTTCATGATTATCCATCACCAGTTGAAGATATTATCGATCCGGATCTATTAGTCTATCAACCTGATGGAGTAAAACAAAATGCTAGTGGATATTTTGAACCTTCGGAGATGCAACCTAGGTAAAAATTTACCGAATAATAGAATACAATGTTTAGGAAATGACAAAAGTCTGATATACGACCAGATTGATACTTCTTCCTAATCTAGGGCAAAGATAGAGTGATACGCCTGATGGATTTCTTGTCATTCGAAACAGGTCCCTTATCGATGACATAAAATAGATTTGCAAAGAAAAGACTCATTCTGATTAGAACTTCGGCCTGTTTCTTTTTGAAAACAGTTTCTTCATCGAATTATGAGATAAGATGGATAGTTGATTCTTTTCTGAAAGATATTTAAGCATCAGCCATTCAGACCTACTAGAGCGGTTTTTAGGAAAGTAATTGTATATAAACAGAATCATTTACTCATCTTGATTTTAAATATACGAGTTTTTATTGTTTGAAATTGTTAGTAGGGGTACGAAAGTTGAGAAGGAGTTCCGAACCAATGAAATTATATGAGCTTCGAACAATTTTATTCAAAAATTTGATTGAATTGCTACCGGTAAAATCTTTTACAACTCTTCAAACTCTGTTATAAGCGAGTACTTGTGTTGAAAATGACAGCGTTTTCTCTCAAATAAAAACTACTAGTGAAAGATATACATTGGATTGTAGTGATTGACAGAATGGCAAAGATTAGTTTTCATTGTTGCCACCGTTCAAGGATAAAAGTCAACTAACCAACGAATCATGTCTGACTCGAAATAGTTAAAGACATTATTTGGAAATTATCTGTGAGTATTGAGGTATCCGCTGCGAGATACATATGTGACAGAAAATGTTCAAGTATATGAAAGAACATTACTTATAATATTCTTGACTCATATGAAAAAGTCACTTCGAATTTTCCAATACCGTCTAAGATAGTAATAGAAATATTAATGCTTCAAGTTACTTAGCTGATTCTTGCACATAGATACTTCAGCTTTGCATTGAACTCTTACTTAGACATAAAGATTATCCGACTCGTTCCAAAACTGTTCACAGTGGTTTCATAAATTTTGAGATTAAAACTATAGAAGGGATGCAATAAAATATGATCCTTTACTACTCGTCTCTTCACTTGATCTACGTTTTGTTATCTATCAATAGACATCGCATTGAGAAGAGATAGAAATTCAATGTTAGCTTTGTATACTAATGATCGATTCATCAAATAATAAAGTTTTAAATTAACTGCAAATCTATTCATCGTCTCTCAATTAATGTCATCTTTTGTTCGTTTCTCTTTCCAAAAAATGCGAAGCTGAGTAACAAAACTTCAGATACATTGTGTACCCAAATTACAGAAAGAAATTGTCACGATACTTTTGTATGATCTAAATTAGCATCGAAGTAACCCAATACAATACATTAAGCGATTCTGATGAATATTAGACAGAGAGTAACGTTAACAATCATGCTTCTTTTTACGAAATGTTATTCCTAAAACAAAAATTGCTAGACATAAACCGTCTAACATCTCTCTAATAAATACTTTGATATAGGAACATTAAGATAAAATGAAGACACGTGGACATCAGACCCGTTAGCAAGTTGTTTTAGAATTCTACGGGTACATGATGACATATTAGTATAAACCGTCTATTTACCGTTGATACTTGTAAGATTGATCTTTACGACATGTTCTTAAGAAATGTGGAGGCAATGCACGGCACATTCAGTATTCAATAGTCTTGGCTACCATTCAGAAAAATCATGAAGACACATAAATATCCTACTCATGCAGAATAATCGTTGAAAGTTTACGAGAAACTTATCATAGAAGTAATAATGAATTCAAGTAATTGAGTAGGAACGATTCTGATAGTTCAAGTCAGTTTGAGAGAGTCCTGCTGAGGAATTTACCTCCGTTCATAAACACAACTGAATTTTGTTAAATGAACTGAGAAGTTTCAAAAGCGCAGACTCTCATCAACTGAGTGCACGAGCTGGATTTATCGTAGATTTAATCCTTGGAAATCCGAAAAAAGAACGCTTGTATTTATAACGACATCCGAAATGGAAATAATATTCAGTCATTTTGAGAAAATATATGAAACCAATAGTCTTAAGCACTCTGCAAATAATTGGGATACTAAATAGCAGTCCGCTATAGACATTTATTGAGACAAAGTTTTTCACTCTCATTGTCAATTTAGTCAACATTATTATTGTGATCAATTTTAAAGTCTTGAATTTGATATCGACCTAAGAATAATCTCTCGATCATTCATTTTGAATAAGTTTTATGTTTTCGTTGCCTCTCGATCATTTTTTCATCTAATGTTTTTCGCGTGATAGTTTCAAGAAATTAGATTTTTTAATATTTTCTTAATCACTTATCTATTTCGAGTATTATAACGACGGATATTATCACCGTGCTAATATCAACATTGACTGAGAGTAATACGGATAATAACTGAGATTATATTGATACTGTATGAAACCAAGATAGAAACTTCCGGTTGGAACTCAGTCTTGGTACGTCTCTAGTTCAATGTACTCTTAAATATAGATGTAGACCATCTAACGTTTCATATACATATCGATTAAAATTATGATTTCACATTTTTATTTTTCAAGGTTATGGAATAGCAGGGAAGAACTGCCTTTATGTAGTACGTATCAGTGGTTACCAAGTCGATTTCGTATTTGCACTTCTACTTCCACTCATATTGATTTCACTGAATACAAAGTACATATTGAGACACCGATCTTACATTTACCGATGAATGAAGAGTATGAACAAACGTATCAAAATTTGGAGAAAATATTTGAGAAGCTTGTACCGATGTTTAAAAAATTGAATCTGTTAAATTCCGACGAAACTGATACACATCTAGAAGTTGTCGTGAAAGTGCAAAGTTATAATATAAAACCAGGTAAGTTCGAATATCTTATAAATTAGAAAAGAATTTCTCCTTTTTTTCTTTCAAAAATAACTTCATAGCAACATTGAAATTTAACTTCTGGAAAGGTTCAATAGTGAGAAGTCTGAATCTGAAATAAAGAAATCAAATGTTTAGAATTTCTGCGAATGTGATTCAAGTTAATTTTTTGATATTCAAACAGAAGAAAAAAGCGATAGATGCTTCAATACATATTTTATCATGTGTGAATGTTTATTTTTCATGCAATATTACTTTCGACAACTTATAACCAATCAAAGTTATGAGAATGTGCGTCGAGCTATGCGAGATTTTTCATATCACTAGGAACTATCTTACATAAGTTCTAGTGTAAATAATCGCCAAATGTGAAAATTACTGATTGTTTTCTTCATGCTACATTTTTTAGATCCTTCCTTTGTTTTAATTTGAAGGTATAAAATACTCGGGCCGTTGGCACACCGAAGGTTACAAAGAAAACATCATAGCCGTTGGTGTTTACTATCTTCACATTGATGAAAAACTTGAAGGTGGTGCACTCAAATTTCGTCCTCCGAAACTTCCATATGCAAAGTATGGCGGTAGTGGCATACCTAAATTGCTACAGGAAGATAACTGCTGGATAGATAATTTTGCCATGGTAGATAAACAATGGAGAGACCTTTATGAAAATGTAAATCGTTACGTGATGCCGAAAACTGATACTGCTATTGTATTTTCTAATTCATTACCACATCGTTTCTGTTCAATACGAAATCTAACGCAAAAATCAAGACGACGTACATTTCTTAATTTTTTTATTGTCAATCCTCATAAACCTATTTTACCATCACCTGAATTAGCAATCAGTAATTTAGTTCTTATCAGTTATGAATCTTGTTACCAACTACTAAGGAAGACATGTGTTCTGAATAAAACAAACTTAGAGACTAAACAAGAATTACCTGATTTAGTTATTACAAAAATTCTTGCGCTTCTCAGTTTGACTCAAAGATTATGGTCAACTGATTTAGATACAAAAGAATTTCGTCGATGTGTACGCAGTGAAATGTGCCAACAAAAGCCAAGTTGGAAAGGTACTAGCTATGGAAATTGGGGTAACATTGATTTCATTACGTATGAAAACGATATTGGTAACAGAGAAAGTGAACATCTCTTCTCAACATCAACGGATACGGATAATAGTTGAATGATTGATTCTGATAAACATTTTTGGATGACATATGTTTTAAAAACTTCTTGTAACTTATACAAAATAAATTTTGTTTCACACTAATTAGGTAAATAAATAGGGAAATAACGGGTGGCCCAGAATAAATTATACTGTTTGTATTTCCAACATTTCTTTTCTATTCTCCATTAGACTGACATATATTTTATATCAAAAGATAGCGCTTGAAATTCTCTACCAAATCATATATGATTCGACTTAAAAGCTGTTTTAGATATATTTGACAAAGGATAAAAAATAAAGATATACAAAAAGCTGTAAAAAGTAAATACGTGACGCATAATAAAGGGTTCGACTTTACATTTCATATTTTAATCTCTAAATACGTTTTATTATAAAGCAAAATATATCACAAGATGCAGCGTGAAAAGCTCTACAATCTGCAAGCTAATGTATACTTTAAGTGTATACTCTTTGTTTTCAAAAAAAGAAAACTCTGTGCAACCAATTTTCCCGGTTACATAAAACGATCACACTGAATTTGCAGTTTTTTTTTTTAACACAAAAAGTACACAAATAAAATAAACTGTTCTTTTTAAATTGTAGAGTTTTTCATGCTGCATCTTGTACTATACTTTGTTTTTTTTATAGGAAACATATTAGGTGATAAAAAGATAAAATAAGCAAAAGGAATTCTCGTTCATGTAAAAAAATGATTTCTTCACGATGGTGAAAATTCATCGCACAGAGTTTTCTTTTTTTGGAAAACAGAAAGTATACACTTAAGTAAACTCTAGTTTGTAGATTGTAGAGATTTTCATGCTGCATTTTGTGATATATTTTGTTTTTTTAATAAAATTTACTTAGAGATTAAAATATGAAATGTAAAGTCGAACCCTTTATTATGCGTCACGTATTTACTTTTTACAGCTTTTTGTATATCTTTATTTTTTATCCTTTGTTAAATATATCTAAAATAGCTTTTAAGTCGAATCATATATGATTTGGTAGAGAATTTCAAGCGCTATCTTTTGATATAAAATATATGTCAGTCTAATGGAGAATAGAAAAGAAATGTTGAAAATACAAACAGTATAATTTATTCTGGGCCACCCGTTATGTGTCCATAAAAAAGAATTTCGTTGCGTCCCAAGACTTATGAAACACCCTGTAAATAAATAGACACGAAACGCGTCGGCGTTAAATTAAATCTGCATTATTTCAATTCTTCTAAAAAAATTTTGATTCAAGTACACAATATCAAATAAATCTCTGGTTGACTAAATCGGTTGCTGAAATGCAAAAGTTGAAAATAGCAGATTGATTTACATTATTTTCGAAAAAAATATATAGATTGCTCTGCGTTCGAGGATGTGAATGTGAATGTATTAGTCTTCTGTCTGACCAGAATCAATCATTCATATCCAAATTGAAACTAATTGTAACGATTTTTGATGTAATAGGCACAGCTTAAGAGCTATTAGCTTAATACTTAATTAGCGGAAATAATATCGTATTATGGTTTATATTTTTACCGCTTCATATACTAATTCTTAGCATAGAAGAACCTTGAGAAATACAATAAACGCAATAACAGACAATTATGTGTGTACCCACAAAGGCAACGATTATATTACAAATATGGTTAACACAATGTATGACAGAAGGACCAATCGAAGGGTATGGTTTCATCTAAGGAAAGAAAGAGAGATGGTAAAACATTGCGGTTATTCTTTTTATGGTTAACGGTATGTACAAGACAATGATAAAACACTAGAGTTATTCTTCAGTACAAATGGAGGAGGAAAAAACAGAAAAGGATATTACAATTATTTCTATTTTGTACGAAAACAGACACACCTTATAATGTCCATACAAATTATATATAGAAAAGAAAGAAGGATAGACGTATGGAAAATTAGAAAAAAGTATTGTGCAGTTATTTTTATTGAGCAAGAGTAACAATATTGACGTTCCGTTCGGTTGTTACTCTAATGTGATCTTAATTCTATGAATAAATTTCAGAAAGATTCGTGTAGATTACTATTGAAATATTTACTTGATTGTATAAAAAACTAATGTAAACAATTCAAAATTTCCCTCTAGGCAAGCCAAGAGCCACTGAGATTTTAATCTTTTTGTTTATCAACAGAAACATCTTCATTATAAGATGATTTTTTTGTTCGGAAATTTATCCGTAGTTTGATTTTAATGCACTTAATAGCAGCTCCTATACACCATCACATTCTCATTCTCAATAAAAATATAATTAATATAAATTGGATACGTATGATTTATGCCAGTAATTATTTGAATGATCCAAATGAACAACTAAAAGAATATGAAACTAAATTAAATCAGACAGAAAAAAACTAGTTTACATGAATACACGATAAAAAATTTAAAATATAATCAAACCATATGTTAAATAAAATCTAGCTTCTTTAAGTATGGAACTTGTTTATTATGATTATTATATTTAAGCATTTACATGAATATCAAGTATACGTTTTTTTTTTGTTATATAAATGAATAGAAGAAAAAATAAAAATCTTATTTGATTCATTTTTATATTTTCAGAATAGTTGAACTATTAATAGTTAATCTTATTGAATAACGTTAAAAAAAAAATTAGAGAATACATATACAAATTTACAGCTCAAACAATACTTTATAATTCTAATGCATTATTTTATATAAAAGACTTAGCATAAAAAGTTTTTCTTTGTCTTTATTTTATAAAATAACATTACCATGTACTAGAACTCAAACCTCGATCCACATCAAGAAAGTTATGTTGTTCACTGTAGCATGTACCTATACTTTATTTCTATAATCTTTCTTCTTTTTTTCTGCAGCTTCTAATAATTTTTCTTTTTATCTTACCCTTGTAGAACTGATGTCGATTTTCTTTTTGTTTCTTTTGTCTGGGTATATTTAGAAGTAAGAAAAACATAGTAGCTACACAAGATAGACAATCCTATGCAATGAAAAACAAATGATGTTATTAGAGAGAAAAATCTGATTGATAAATCTTTTATTTATATATTTCAAAAATGTCCTCGTACACGTACATAACGTTATCTGACCGTGCACGCACACTCTCTAACAACAATAACAAATCTCTCCATTTTAGAAAACAAAACATCTGTATATATATATATATATGATATCAGAGAAGATCTAAAAAGGAGAGAGAGAGAAAAAAAAGAAAATGAAAGACATATATATTCACTGTCCAGGGTTCAAAACATAAGAGAAAATAGAATAAAGAAAAAGACCTGAGATATAACATATCAAAGAAATAGGTAATAAGAAGAAAAGAGGAACGAAAGAAAGAAAACAATATAGTATGAGGGTTATCCTCTAACAGATGTTATTCATTTAAAGCTGATAAAATATATTTTTAAGATATTTCAACACTTTTTCATATGTCAACGGAGTAGACTGAAAATTGTCACAGTGATATATAAGGTGTTTTTATTATCTTCTATATTCCGTATAAACGATTTCGAGATATAACAAAAAATAAATTATGGAATGCATCATTCAACACAAGAAAACTGGCACATTTTTGTTGCTATATAGTTTGTGCTTTTTGTGTTTTGTTTTTGCCTTTTCTTCTATGTCCAGATATGGCAATGGGGTATATTGTTTTTGGTATCCTAGAGTATACTTTATCTGGTATATAAACCACAATATTCATTATTTGCAGTCAGTTAGAAGAATAAAATGAATCGATTCCTGTCTATTCCATTCTCCTAACTGTTAAGTAATGCATGCGTTAGCATGGTATCGCATTCTACGAGAGTTATCCAATATCCTGCTTTATGTAATTATTCGAAAATGTCCCTTTTTAATGAGTAGAATCGACTCACGTGAATCACAGCGTTGTACAAACATGTTTGATGTTATTTTTGTTCGGGAGCTTTCTTTCATATACGTTCGTGATTGTTGAGTAAAAAACAAAATTTCTCATAGGTAAATGGAATTTTTCCTTCTAAGCTTGACATGCACTTGCAAATAATATGTCTTTTAGTTATTTTTGGAAAGTTATTATTTAGTACATGCCAAATTCAAAGTAATATATTAGAAAATAAATTTCTTCTGAATGTTTCTAGATAAATAATCATACATGATTATATTTTATACAGAACTATGTACTTCTTTCAAGCAAGATAAGTTCTTATTTAACTGAAAGATCCTTTACATATGAAACGACACGCGATGACAGAAATAAATTATAAAATAACTCCACATGCATCAATTTATATGAGTAGTTTTAGTAGGATCTAGCAGGATTTGAAATTAGTGTGAAACCAACACTTTGAATAAGTCTTTTTGTATAAAATAGATGAAATTGAAAATTATTATGTGATACATGTGCGTCATAAACTCTGAAACACAGTCTGAATCACTTTCTAATTATTTTTGATTTGCAATTAATATGAACCATGAGTTCTTATGATGTCTTTTGCTAACAAAAGAAATATTTTCTGCTTTTTATGTTCTAAAAATTATTCTAAAAGAGAGTTCTTGAACATTTTAATATAAAAAAAACTTTCGAGATCATTGCAGAATACTTTTATGTTCTATCCGAAAGGTCTAGAATGAGAAATGCAAAGAAATATGTGAGATAAGTATCTTTTTTAAGTCGATGAGCTCATTTTCACTTTCTCTCTCTCAGAGTAACTGCTTGTATACGTCATTTGATTCTCAGTCTTACTGGAAGTGATACGAGGTAAGTAGTGTGTTTTCCACTAAGATACTTGACTAAAGAGTTTTCTACAAAACTTTCAAGAACTATTCTCTTTTGCATTGTTACATAGAACTGTTTAAACAGTAATATTTATCATTTCTTGTATGAAAATCTATTACTAAAATTTGTAATTTTATTGTGAATTGTTTCTTAAAATAGATTTAAAGAACATTATGAAAGTTCGAACCATGTAATTTCTCATTATAAATGTATTTTTTTAGAGTAGAGTGTTTGTTTTTGTCAACAACAAACAAAATCTAGTGTGTATTCTACAACAAAAATGAGCGTTACAAACGAACAAAAGCAACTTCTTCAATCAACAGTTAGCGCTGTGCGAGAGCAAGGTAAAAGCATATCAACAAAATTCTATGAAGCGCTGTTCCAAAATAATCCAGAATATCGCAATTTTTTGAATGAAACAAATGTTAAATCAGGAAAGCAAGGTGCAGCAATTATAGAGACCGTCTGTTGTTTCATTGAAAACATTGATAATTTGGATGTAATGATGCCACAGATGTCACGTCTTTCTAGCAAACATCGAGCTGTTACTGTCCAACCAGAGCACTATCCAACTCTTGGCAAGCACTTATTACAAACAATCAAAGAACACCTGGGCAACAAAGCAACACCAGAGGTAATGACTGCATATGAAGCTCTTTTAGGTCTTATGTCATCAATCTTCATCAAGCGGGAGAAAGAATTGTACTCTCAGCTTGGCAATGATAAAGGCTTTATTCCATTCAATATTACCAAGAAAGAAACCATCTCAAGTGGATCGACATGTGTTTTCACAATGCAACGTCAAGATGGTGGAAAACCTTGGCCTTATACTGTTGGACAATACATTACAATTCGTATTGAAAAAGATAGTAAACTCCAGCATGGACACTATATGCTTCTTGAACCAGACAATGGCAGCACCTATAGCATAGCTTGTAGAGAAGGACATGTTGATCAGAATATAATTGTCTCAGAAGAACTGATTCGCAACCGCCAAGTTAATAGCACAGTTTTAGTTTCAGGTCCTGCTGGTAGTTTTGGACTCGTCAGTGATGCCGGCCATCATTTATTTATCGCTGGTGGTATTGGTATTGCTTCTTTGATGGGAATGATCAATGCATTGAATAGACAAGGAAAAGCAAATTTGACAACAGTAGTTCAATGTGTACAAAGTCAAGATCGTGCTGCCTTTGCTGATCAATTACAAAATATGCTTCCAAAAGGTCAATACGTAATGTTAACAAAAGATACTCCAATTTCAAAGAATCATCTTGAAGGCAAATTACAACAAGGCACTCATGTCTATGTATCCGGCTCGGAAACATTTTTGGATGCAGTCGAAAATGTTCTTGCACAGGCTGGTGTTCAAAGATCTAATATTCATATCAAATCAATTGAACCAACAGTTGGCTTATTAAAACATTTGTTCAAAAAATAAGTGATCGTATAGTGAAATAACAGCAGCTCAACAACACCACTTTTTTTATGGCGTTAACCATCACGTTATCCTAAATTATGCATCAACAATATCTTTTAATCTTATTATACTATGTACGCAATACTAGCAGGGTTACCAGATTGTCTGAAAAGTCAGGATAGTGTCTGAAATTTGGATGCCTTTCTGATTTCCTTCTGATAGTCTGATTTTAGTACTCTTGTCTGCTTTTTCCTGTTTTTGATAATTTTCCCTGTTTTGTGAAACACGATCTGAAAGGAGTGTTGAAGTGTTTAGGGGTAGAAATTTTGACCCACCCCCCCCTCCCCCCCCACAGACCGTGACAGACGCTCACGTGACCATCACAGACCGTGACAGACATCTGAATTAATTAAGTAATTAATTAATTAGTAATTAATTAATTAATGTTTAATTAACTAATTAACCGTCACAGACCGTGACAGACGGGCTTTGAACCCATCACAGACCGTGACAGACGGGCTTTGGACCCATCACAGATCGTGACAGACGGGCTTTGGACCCATCACAGACCGTGACAAACGGGCTTTGGACCTATCACAGACCGTGACAGACGGGCTTTGGACCCATCGCAGACCGTGACAGACGGGCTTTG